>WYDF02088766.1:35542-53954 GCA_009867245.2 Adranes taylori | reverse complement strand
CGAGTCTTATGCAATTAAAATGTTCTTTAAAACGAGTTGTGAAAGTTCTATTTGTTAGCCCAAAATATATGGAAAATGACAGGAACCATACAAATTGATGGAAGTTGTACCGAAAAGTTTTTTGAATTTGCTAAAACAGATTTTGTTGATGCTTTTTTTCAGGAATAACCATCATTTAAGTCTATTGTACGAATAATGTTTATCTCTTGAATAAAAACGTATAGGAACATAGGAATGCTGAAAGTTCTACGGGCGAAGAAATGAAAAACCGCCAGCTGCTGCGGATGGATTTCTAGTTAAATTGCGAGAAAAATGAACTTATTCAGTTAAACGTCCTGTATAGGTTGATGTTTAAAAATATATTTGTTCTGTTCTGAAAATTTGTGTTAATTTGGTGTAATAGTTATCGTACTATAATTTTTTATTTTCAGTACTGTAACATAGCTGCTGCTTGGGCATTTAAATTACCGTCACGATGTAGGTGCAGGGCTTTTAAAGTTTAAATACCAGGTTGAAGGGTTAATATCTAGTCCTTTCCCCCTAGCTTCTTTTGCTTTTAGACTTCGCGTACAATGTTTTCTGTTCCTTTAATTTAAAATGAATCATAAATCAAATAAAAATAAAGACATTAATAACATAATCAAGTGCACTATTGTATACAAAATTACTGATCATATTTACTACTCATATTCAATTTTGCATATGTTACCTCAGGGCATCGCCTATATACAAAAAGTGCAATAGCCGTTGTAACCTAGTTTATTCACCATGCGATGTGCTACACTGTTTACACGTTGTGTTGTTTGCATATACACACTGCTGCATGCACATGGATACTACCAAGCTGGAGCACATGAATTAGATTTTATGGCAATTCCTTTTTGTAATTATATCTACAAGGTATATTTACGAAGAGTATTATGAATTAATATAGATGGCATGTTTAGTTGTTTCTATTTGGACATTCACATATATAATCTTAATCTCAATTTTTGAAGCAAGGGTATTGGAGATTTTATTTGTTTTCTGTTTCTATTACGAGAATAGAATTAGAGATCATTTCCGTGCTTTTATTAGCATTTCGGACATATCACTTTTGGGAATGTAGATTGTGGTGTGATTTATAAAAAATGTTAATTTATGACGTAATTTTTTCACTTTTAAGATTAAACGAACATTGGTTCGTTGTTTCGACAATCAAAGACGAAAACAGACAGCATATGACAGTAATATAAAACAGACAATTCTCAGTCATTAAAATATTGATGAATGCCTAAGGGTCGATGCTCAGGCACTTTTTCTCAGTAAGACTGCAGCATTCACCATTACGATTACATAATTGATAGAAAATATTGATAAATTTACAGGGGTCGATTTTTTGCTCCACGCTTTTATGCTCATCGTTCGCATATCACCAGGTTGATAGGAATGTAAACAAACATTTTGACGTTATGCTTTATGATTAATATAATTGAGTAACGCAGATGTGACTAATTTTGTAACTAAATTTAAAAATAAAAGTAACTTGATTTTAAACTAAATTCTTCATTTGCAATGAAAGCAGATGATGTAGAGATGATTTAACCGGATGAGCACTCATTCGAGTCAAAACGGGTTAAGTCAATTTGTAAACCGAGGTCGGAGACATTAGATCATGTTGAGAAATTGCTTTTGCTTTGGATAACATAAAAACAGTGTGCTGGCGACAACGTATCAGAAGCAATTATTTGCGAAAAGATACACGCTGATCTCATTAAAAATCAAGGAGGAACTAGCCAGGAAAGCGAGGTGTTCAAAGCCAGCCATGGTTGGTTTGCGAATTTCAAAAAAAAGGACCGGTATTCACAATGTTGTACGACATGGGGAAGGAGCTAATGCCGATTAACTTGCCGCATATGAATTTGTTAAACATTTTGGAGAGTTTATGGAAAATAAGTGTTTTATTCCCCAACAAGTAGGAATTGCAAAATGAAGCCTTAACTCATCTACCACTCGGTAAATCCGAGGGCATTTAAAAAAGATAAAGTCCAGAAGTGTCAGATGGCTGTTATGTGGAGATCAAATAGCAATGCTTCGGTAACGAGGCAATATTTCACTGAATGGTTTGTGTTTGGACCAAATGTAAAAAGTTATTTAGAAGAGAACAATCTACCTTTGAAGGTTCTTCTCCTAATAGATAATGCACCCGCTCATCCATCAACCTTGAAGGATTATGTCTTGCCTAAGTTCTACTTCATTACTATAAAGTTCTAATACGACTCCTCTCATACGGCCTATGGATCAGCAGGAATCAGCCTATGGATCCTTCTTCATTAATCAAAGAAATCGTTACGAAATGGATGGACGTGAAAATTTTTGCAGAAAAATTCCACCCTAATAAAGTTCAAACAAATCGCAATAGCATCGCTTGAGAAGATCAGACAATGTCACACTTTAAAGACATCCTGAGGAAAAGACAGACACAAAGTTCTTTGGACAGATTTTTAATAAAAATTGCTAATCCGAGTGAAAAGCGAGAGGGTGGAAAAGAAAAAAAAACCCAGAATGAGAATAATTTATTTTTTGTTTTTGTTTATATATTAAGGAGGTATCCATTTAATGATTTAATTTAACTTTAAAAATCTATAATAAAATTTATTTTTTTATTAATTTGCTCAAACAATCTTTAAATTATTTTACGACCTCATTAATATACCATATCAAGAGGAGTTCTTTTTACATGAGAACGGATTAATCATTTTTACATTACTTCTTATGGGAAAGATTGGTTTGGTATACATCCTATTCGGTATGAGTCCAAACATCAGGAACTAATTAAGGTCGTATACCGAGGTTCCACTGTATATCTATTTGAAATTATTGAGTAATGTTTTAACCAATCCTAGTATTAATTCCAAATCTATGTTAATACACAGATACTATCACACACACTAACATACAATTGCATAGATATTTTATATTGAGTCATGCAAAATGACTTGTAGTCGCGTAGTGTATTTCAAAAGTGAACGAGTTCGTTGCACTTTAATGACCTTAGAATGTGGGTGCAATTCTTTCGCTATTTGTTTCTCTATTTATTCATTTTTTTTATGTTATAATTCTTCCGTCGCACGTTTTATTGCACTTCCGTTCATTTCCTCCATTGCGAATTGTTTTCTTATCAAGTTTAATTCTTGTATTTAAGAAGAGAAATAATTTGACTAGACGGATGTGTATTAATCTTTATTTTGTCTTTTACAAGATTTGGGCAAAGTTTGAATATAACAGATTCTGATGCTTGAATATAATAGGTTCGTTTTCAAGCATACCTCAAATTTCTATCTTTATTTTGTTGTCCACATTTCCATGAATTGTGGTGAAGCCATGCTGGGTAAATGTAAGAGGAAAAGTATCTACTATTAAAACTTATCAGAGAATACTTATGTGATAGGATACATAAGAGAAATATACGTATAGGCAGATAATATGTAGTAAATGCACTATTATACAAAGATGTACTGTAAAACAGCCCCTCTTGCAAATGGTATAAGAAAGCGAAAATATAGGGAGATAATATTTAGTAAATCCGCCAGTAGACAAAAGTGGTATGTGAAACAGCCTCCCTTGCAAATGGTATATTTAAAGCTAAATATAGGCATAAAACAATTGTGGGGTAAGGGTCACATTTTGTGACCCTCTTAATTAAATGATAAATAACGTAGAAGAAAAAATAATAATTTAATACTGTTTATAAGTAGTTGAAAACTTACATTGAAATATTGTCGACGAATATCAAAACTACAGAAAATCTAAAAATAAGCCAAAAGGTTATGAAGGTTAGGGATGAGGGGATAGCTGATATTGATTGTGCGAAATGAAAAATGATTATAAAGACGTTTGTACAGGTTTAATATATTGCACAGGTTTGAAGTTGATGGAATGACCGACAAGAAATTATCGCATCAAATTTTAAAATGTTACCTCCGCGAAGCAAAGGCCAGTTAGAGTGATGAATTAGGGCACGCTCTGATAGCTAAAAATATAAATCCTAATATCTATGACAGAAAAATAAATACTGAAACTATAAATCATAATCGTTCTCGCAGATACGTCAAGTAGGTTTATCCTCATCTCACCAACATAACATGTTCCGCCAAAACATCTATTTTCATATAACTCTCATCTTTTATACTGATACCTGTGCTTTAGAATTTCTCACTAACTCGTTTAGAGCAAAGCGCCCTGTAAAAGGAGCACACAGTTTTATTTGAAATTTTACAATGGCCATAGCTGCATGTTATGGACTAATTAAAGATTAGTAGAAACTGAAACAGGTATAGAGTCTATATAGGATGCACTACGCTCTAAGATTTCATTTTCTGCACTGCCTTCAAGTTCCAATTATTTTAGATTAAAACATTTATCAAAACTATAAGTATCAAATAAAAGTTTTTTATAGTAACACCGTCAATTGATAGTTAATGAATTTAATAACAAAATATGTTTAAATAATTGAATCCAGAGTAAATAAAATATGTATACAAAATGAATATAATGTATGTGCCTCTAATAGAGAATAGTTTTGCACTGGTCTTTATGTTAACATTTAAATAAAAATAGAAATTGAAAAACGTGAAATTTGATATCTTGACATGCCCATAATTCTTTAACTTCCGAAGTAACGCAAATGTCTAATATCATTTTGAAGTAGAAAAGTAGAAAAGAAAATGCCAGTGAAACAGTGTGAAATTGTCTCTTGCAGATAGGTCAATACGTTGAATTGGTTGTTGGTGGTCGTTTTATTGTGTACTAGAAGAGTCAGAATAATTGAGGCTATTTAATTCTTTAAATTTAGTATAACTGCGTAAACTTCTTAGATATCCGTAGAAGCAAATTATCAATATAATCGTTTTAAGTAAATGTAAATGTTTGACTATAGAAATACAATAATGTATAAGAAAAGTAGAAGGACAAATTAGTTAACATGACATAAACATATGCAAATATAAATGAAATCTTATTTCAGATATACATAATCTACCGAATCTTAAATTATTTCTGCATAAAATTAAATATTCTTTTATGCATATCTTATTATCATTCTTACATATAGATATCTAACCTAACATAATATTTAACAACCAACATCATTAATAATATATCATTTATTTATGTGGAAATTTGCTACACATACAATCTGTATTTTAGTAAAATCATCAAATCCAACATTCTACTAGTTTGATGGAGTATTTGTAAAATAGTAAACATTACAATGTACATAAAGAATAATAATTTATTAGCTAGATGATGAAAAAGTTATAATTAATGAAAAAATAAACAATAACAGGTTCAAGTGATTTGGACTAAACGTTTAATTACGAAAACGACGGTGCGCCTATTTCAAAATAGTGCTCTTTTTTCCCTACTCCAAAATAGTGTTTTATTTATTCAAAATACAAGAATAAAAACACTAGCGTTTCGACACTACAACTGTGTCAACATCAGACAAGAACGAAACTTTAAACAGAGGAAACAAGTGTACAAAAATAATTAAGTATTATAAAACATTCGTTCGCAAAACATGAAGTCTCATAGTAAATGCAAACGTAAATAACAAAGCAAATAGAAATCACAATACAGCTATACGCACCAACTTTATAAGTTGATAATGTTAGAGTAAGACAATCTGTTTATGAAACCATATTAGAAAAATCAGAAATTTACACTGAAAATAGAAAATTTTTTGAAATCAAAAATTTGTTTTAATCATAATATGGCAATCGACTACTTAAGCAGTCCAGATTCCTTGTTCTAGTAAGCGGTACAGCCTAAGTGCATTTTTCAATCATCTTAAGTGTGCCTTGTATAAGGTCCCTAACAGCTGAATTGAATTTGCCTTGGGTGTGATGACAATGTCATCCGCGTAAAAGATTTTGTTCTCAAAACACACAAATCACACGAATATCTAATTTACTAAAAAAATCGCGTTATTTATAAAACATCGTCAATAAAGATAACTAAAACAAAAAAAAAAGATTGGGAGATTGTTTATTGTCCCGAAACATGACAACATAACAATTAAATAATTGTTTTAACTTAAATACGTTCTAATATCAACAATTCAAATAAATATGGAGTTTTTGGAATACTTTCGAGTTTAATTTATAAATAAAACACTTTCGCTATGAAATTATTACATATTATAATCAAACAATATTATTCCAACTGTTATAAATATTGTGTTAATCCTATAATAATGATTGAGAATTGCACCTAAACTAACGATTAATTTCTACATTTAATTCCACCGTCTTCTTGAATTCGAAGAAAGTGAAATGTAATTTATCATATGCGATATTTGAAACGATATTATTTTAGGTAAGTCAAATGCAGAAATAAATGTCAAGTATAATATGCAATAATTAATGTATTTATGATGAAAACTATGCTTGTTAAGTCAGTAAAACCGGGAAATACAAATTTCCACTACTAATAACGTTTCTAAGAAAATCTAAAAAATATGTAGCTTCTATTTGCTTTATAGTTGGGTTTTTAGGGGAAGACACAAAGTTTTAAATTTCCAAAGAAACGGAATATACAACCATATCGACTTAATTTTTGAGGTACCAACACCTCAGTTAATAGAGTTCAAAAACTGAACAGCAAAATCTTAAATATCAATCTTAAAAAATCTTAAATATCAAACTAAAACCTATTGGAATGAACATTTTGAATATTTTGGGCAAATAAGTTGAAGTGACTGTTGAATAAATTAAACGATAATCTCCGAAAGCCCTTGTAGAATTTTTCAAAATCTTTTCAAATTTAAATTTAATGTAACAAGCATTTATTGTGCAAGCTATACCTAAATTAATTTAATATTTAATAGCATATATAAACAAGTAAATGCCTTCCCTATAAGAAATCAAATTGGATATGAAACAGGTAAAGATAGAACAACAGATAGAAACATAAAGGTCAACAACCGCATATCTGGGTTGACGTACTTGATATACGATTCACCACAAACAACAAAAATCCATTGTACGCGAAGGAAAAAAGAATAGTAGTATAAACGAATCGAAAAGAACAGCCGCACGCCACTGGCAATCAGTTGTAGCAGTAGCAGTAATAGCGAAAAACAAAAAGAGGGGAATTGCTATTATTCAATTGGCTTAAAGCTACTGATGTGCATGAGCTGGTGTTGGACTCTTCGCGGAGCTTTTACCTATTTCAGAAAAGTTCAATGGCCTCTATTAACTTGCCAAGCATAGCGCTACAAGGTGATTTCTCTTAAATACTTAAAACGCGACAACATATGAAAAAAAAATTTATCAACAAATGTTTATTCCTACTCTAATATTCTTAACTTGATTTCAATTTTACTTTGTAGCTCGGCAGCGACATTTGTATTTTCTTCATTGATATGAGGAATACTAGCATTTTCAGTATCTGTTCTTTGTAACTGTACTTCTACTTAAAATGTATATTTCTACTTTGACCTAGTGCAAATTTTACGAAACATTTTATGTTCGTACTTCATGTGTTCCATCAGATCACTTTCTACAGAAACCAAATTACCACAAATAATGGGTTGAAATTTTTATAAAATAACAAGGTAGTGTATACATGTGTCAACTTGTCCACTAAATTTCCAAGCAGTCCAGTAGTTTAGGAAAAATTCTTAAATATATACACACATATACGGTTATTTTTTAACATCTATTATATATTGTTTTGTTTAAGAAAATGACAGGTGGGCGCGCATTAAAATACATGTCGGAAACAATATGTGGCCTGCGGTCTACCTTTTGCCTTAACAAATCTAAATTAATTATATATCAACAGTTTAAACGTCAATCACAAAGCAAAGGAATCCTCAATCACCTTGCAATTTAATAAATCAGATCCATACCTATACTCATCCAGCTCGACCCCTCCCTCTTATCTTCATTTACATATTAGATAAATATAAATTAATTTGATAATAAATAATTATACAATATAATAAATAAATATTTAAAATGATAAATATTTTAAATACTAAATATTTAAAATCATGTTGTAAACATAAACCTACATAATAACCGAAGAATTCACCATTAATTTAATTATCCTGCAAAATAATGGTGAATTATCTGGGTCGTGAATATTATTTAATTAATTCTTTTAACCATTCTACATAAAACATTTAAATAAACTTTATTAGATATTATTTATTATATTTGATTGGTATACATAAATTATAGTATATAATATATTTAATATATATTTTTATTTAATTTACTTAATATGCACAGAGACATATTTTCTCAAATACTGTTAGTTCCATATATCTTCTGAAAACAAAAAAAAAATACCAAGGGATTGGGAGTACAATATCATTGTGCATATTTTTAAAAAATGTGCCACCAGAGAGTGCACAAACCCCTAGCACTCCTCAGTGTACCGGAAAATGTGTACACTTATACAAGTCGTGAAACCACAACTGGACGAAGCGCAGTGTGGTTTTGACCGGGGAGAAGTACGCAAGACCTCATATTTACCATCAGGCAAATTAGTGAGGTATGGAAAACAGATACATCTGGCTGCCATCGACATACAAAAGGTATTCGATTCCCTCCCAAGCAAAGAAATATGGAGATCGTTGAAGCAAAAAAGTGGTAATAATCAACTAATGGTAGCAATCCAGTATGCGCGCACATGGAGTGCAGAATAACAACAATTTGAGATAACAACTATACGCAAGTAAGAATGTATCTTAAACCCGCTCCTCTTTATTATTCTCATTGATGATGCAACAAAATCATGCAATGAGGAGGTACAAAAATTCAAGCTCGGCCACAAATGTATATCACCCACTGTGCAATTGCTGATGATGTTAGGGGAGCCAGAAAGAAACATACAGAAGAATTTGCTAATTTGAGTGAGGGAGCTGGGAAATAGGAGCATAAAGATCAACGTCAGAAACACCCAGACCATGATTAAGACACGCCAGGCTACGTCACAACAGATCAAATGGAGTGATGGGACTCAATTGAAGCAGATCACCGATTTCAAGTATTTGGAAGCCACATTGCTACAAGATGGAAGAATGGATGACGAGATTACAGTCCGATATCAGGACCACAAAATTTATAAGATGGTAGATCGCCATACCTTGCTCTACAATTGCGAAACCTGGACATTGAGCAAGCTGCAATCATCGGAGATGAGATTTCTCCAAAGATGGTTCAGACATGTCCAGAGGCATGGAAAACGCCAGAATGATTAAACAGGCTTCCAAAGCCAGAATACTAGAGACAAGGATATGCGGAAGACCCAGGAGGAGATTGAAGGAAAGTAAAGGAAACGGTCCACAACAGAACAAGTTGGGCGATCCTCTGGAAAATCTTGACACCGCAAGGTACAAGAGGACGGACTAAGACACTAATGCATCAATATTTGCTTAAATTAGTATATAGGAAAACTCTTTTGACTATAAGAAATAATTGCAGTGGCGGACCCATCCATAAATTTTTAGGATTCAAAACACAATCATGACCAATGATATTGACAGTTGGCAATATCTAGGTTTGATTAAAGTAGTGATGGACTAAGCTCTAGTTGGACCCAAGCCAAAAATGTTATTTGGGCCTTTGAAGATCCTCTAAATGCTTTACTGACTAAACTTTTGAAACAATTATGAACCTGAAGCGAAAGATGAAAAAGTCTGTTACATATTCTTCAAAAAACTCTATTAATTATAAAATCAAATACTGGATAGTCATTATATCACGCAATATTGTTATCGAATTCATTTTGACAGAAAAGTTACAAATATAACGAACGATAGCGTGCATGACCGCGGTCATTCACCGCAATATTGAACATAAGCACAATCGCGAATACGAAAGAACGCAGACATACAGGCATCGCCATCTCTTAGGAATCTGCAGTAGTTATAAGTTGTTGTGCGATTAGATAGCAGCGCCATCGATCCAGCGAATACTGAACTTCCTGACAAGGTAATGGGTGCCTTTCTAACAAATTGTTGATTATAATATATAAATAACAAATTATTGATATGTGAAATTATGAGAGGATATAATTTTAATAATGACAAATTTACTTTGAAAATAAATAATTAATATACTTCCTTACTTTGTAAATTTTTTGCGGCCGGTTTCGCCTATTTTAATATAGACATCTTCAGGCAAAATTATTGTTAGATCCGGTTAAGTGAACGTTTTAGGTGTAAATTGTAAAAAGTTTACACGAAAACGTTCACCTGACCAGATCTAACAATAATTTTACCTAAAAATTAAAACAAAATAAGGAAGTACAAATAAATTATTTATTTTAACATTACTTATTATGGATCAATAAACAAAGAAATTAACTTTTGTAAAATGACAACATAATGTGCCTTTGTAATATAATAGTACAAAATAGAATTTCAAAGAAAGAAAAATAATATTTGGAAAGTGGAAAGCTTATTCTACCTAGGCAGCATCGTTTCCAATAGAGGAGACGTGAAGTCTATTATCCTTTATGGCTGTGGGTTGGAAGTTCACAATGGGGATCACACGGAGAGTCCAAACATTCATCAATAAATGCTTGAGAGCTATACTAGTACTACGCTGGCCAAATGTTAGTTCTAATGTAGAACTCTGGCAGGGTAGCCAACAGCGAAAGGTTGAGATCATCATAAAGGAAATGGAGATGGATCACTTTGAGAAGAGGCCCACAACACATTCCAAAGCAGGTCTTGGGCTGGACTGGAGCCCCAAGAAGACAGGCGAAAAGCAAGACCGAGATCGACTCGGAGGTGCCAGCCATTGGAAGATTCTGGACAAACATCAAAGGAACGGCAGCGAAAATGGTCAGATAGAGAGCTCTAGTGTGTGCCCTATGCTCCACATCGGAGAAACAGTAACTAAGAAGAAGAATGTTAAGTATATTATAAGACTGTCACGACCCATTTTTGAGGGGTAGAGACGTGTGGGTATTTATTCAAATGAACAAAGAGTACCAATCTTTCTAAAATTTATTAAAACTTATCGGGTTTTAAAATTTAAGAAAGTATTTGAATTTAATAAAATATAATTAATATCGAAAATAAAAATTCCGCTTAATAATAATTCAAGCTTCCGAAATGTCCTCTTATAGACTAGCCAAGAATGGCGACCTAAACTAAAGCCTCCCTTGTCATTCCAAGAATGGAATGCATTCTATTGGATATCTGCGTTTGAATTGCTAGAATTACTACGTTTTTCTCATATGTAAGAAAACTTTACCGCAATTAGAATTTATCAAAATATAATTTATAGAATAAGTAACCTGCTTGCATATAGATTATATTTAATGCAACTCTTTATTTTTTCTGTACGTGGCTATCAAGAAAACCAACTGAATTGTTTTCTGAATCACTGCGCAGTATAAATTAATTTGCAAAACAACAAACTATTACAAAATATAATATCTGGTCATTCACATCTTCTTTCGTTGTATAATTTAACATCATAATAAATAATAAGTAGAACACAAAATATATTATCACTTCGTATACGTTTTTTTAATAATTGATTATGGAAAGTGTTCAAACAATTATTCCTTCGAATGGATTAAATTATTGTTTACTCCCATAAACTCGCAAATGAAGTCGTAAAATTGTATAGAAACAGTTCGTATGAATTGCTTAAGATACAATTAAAACGCTATTAAAATGGTAACAAATGTAAAATATACTATCAAAAAAATTCTAAGTGAAATTTTAAACAGTAGAAATTGAAAGTCAAGAAACAACATATAATAACTATTTAATCATTCAAATGACTTTCACTATAAATTTTGCTGCTACATACATAATAAATAATAATACTAGTCATAAAAGTCTACTTAATAACTTAATCTTTAGCGTAACAAATAAGATTCAAACGAAAATGTTATTGATCTTAATCAGCATAACGTGCTATGAAGTTGAAGAGACAAATGAGACAATATACGAGTCAATGATTCTTAATGACAGAATTAAATGAATAGAATAGATGGTGATCTCCAGGAACAAAAAGAAGCAGAACATCTGAGTGAAGGGGCAAATGCTTGAACAAGTAGGAGACTTCCTTCAAATACCTGGGTGCCAAAATCAAGGAAAAGGAAAGAATGAGCCCCGAGATCAACCAGAAGCTAACTGCTGCTGGCAAACTCTTCTTTCCGATCAACAAGTCAACAAAAAGACCAAGATGGCAGTCTATCAATCGACGTATGTATATTCCAACGCTTATCTACAGCAACGAGTCGTGGGCACTCCCGACGCCAGAGCCAGCTGTAAGCGATGGGGATAAGGTAATTGCGGAAAACTGAACGGAAGACAAAACGAGACTGGATACGAAATGGGACCATCAGGCAGAACTTGAAGATCCAGCGAACAAGGGCAACTGCAATGGTTTGACCACGATAATTGAATCACATACAGCAGGATGCCACGGCAGGCGTAAGAGATGCGGATAAGCAGCAAGAGTTCCGAGGCAGGCCCCGTGTTAAGTGGCGGGACAGCATCGAGAAGGCAAATAAAAGCCGCGGTAGTAATCTGCGATAATCCACGGTATTGTCACAGGAGAGGACACAATGGCGTTCCTTTATGAAAACCTCAACACCGCAAGGTAGAAGAGGAGGCGATTAAGTAAGTAGATGAAAGAAGAATTAAATGAATAGAAAGAAGTGGACAGTTCACAAGGAAATTTTACTCAGTAATAGCCGGCGCATTCACCATTCCCATAAATTATTTGGTAGAATGTATCAAAATATTGGTGAATGGTTCGGGGTTATTTTTGCCTACTGCGACCCGAAACATTCACCATTTCTATTACTTAATTGATAGAATGTATTAAAATACTGATGGCTGCTTAGAGATTGACTCTCAGAAATTTTTTTTGCTCATCGTTCGTAAATCTTCGTATATCATCAGTTTGGTAAAAATATAAACAAACGTTTTGACACAAAAGAAACTAGAACTAGAAATGAAACTAACAAGATTCTAAAAAAATAACTAGATACCACCCACCACAGGCGACATAAAAAAATAATTGTCAAAAAATTTACCAGGTCCACACAAAAACTTGTATAAAAACCAATTTACGTCATTTGACAGTTAGTTGATGTGGGGGGGGGGTATTAAAAATCCAATATGGCGGTTTAAATAACTATATGCTACATACAGTAGATGTTGAAAATTCTGTAAAAATCATTCTCCCCTCTACGATGGGTTAAAATTTATACCCAGTGTCCCCTCTGAGCAGTATGTCTGGTCCTATCCCCGTCGATGTTATCTGCTCGATTTGAAGCTAAAGGTGAGTATGCATTGGTATTTTAATTTAAAATATAAATAAGTCCTCATTAGCAATAAAACCAGATGATCTAAATGTGATTTAACCAGATTATTTGTGTCAATATGACTACTCATCCGATTTTAGTCAAATAAAGATTTATTTACAATTTAGGGAAAATAAATAAAACCAATTCATAAAACATATGTTGTATCTTTATAAATGTTTAAATTTTATTTTCTCCCAAGATTTGCAATAATGCACTATTCATCAGAATACTGCAGAATGCTGCATCAGAATACTGCAGAGTAAACCATTTCTAACCTCAGGTCTTATATACCCAAGACATATTAATTTTGTTTTATACAAGAGCATCTCAGATCTTGCTTCAAAGTTAAACCGTTTTGATTCATACGCAAAATATCGGTAAGACCCGAGGCACTGCTGGTGTTAGACATTTCAAAGGTTTCTTCTGTTTGTATTAGACACATTTTTAAAACTTTTTGTGCAATTACATAATTAATAAAATACTAAAGTTATTTAATGAGAATGAGAGATTGTGAGAAATGGCAGAAGCAACTTGGGAAGAACTTAAGTAGGGGAAATACCTTTTTTGTGAATGCAATTTACTGTGCAACTGGAGAAGGGGGCTTTGGGCAAAATGACTGCGTCTTTTGCTATCTACTCGCGTCTATGGTTCTTCCATTAAGAGTATACAGGGCGCTTTTAAAATTAATAGTGCCAACAATATACAGGGAGATTTTGAAAATAATTCTTTTCAAATTTTGTGTATGGCTACCGGTTGTGTATGCAAATGGTTGTCCAGCATGTCGTCTAGGATGGGGTGGAGGGAGGGTGGAGGGATGAAATATTTTGAACTCCTTAAATGAATGGAATTAGTGGAACAAATGAAAATAAAAAAATAATTTAGTACATTTATGAGCCCATCTTTTTCAAATCTGTGTATGTCTACCGGTTGTGTATGTAACGACAGATTCAGCATGCCTCTTGACATGGGCGGATGGATGAATTATTTTTAACTTCTTTTTGAACGAATAGAATTAGTGGAAAACTAAAATATACAACGAATCAGTTTAAGAAGGAACCCCTTTTTTACGTAGGCTGAAAATGAGCAAAAGTGAGAAGCCGGAGAGATGGCTGCGGTTTGAAGGTTGAGAAATGTGCAATATAGGCAATACAGATTTATTTTTATCTACTCGCATCTATAGTTCTTCCAATAGCGGACCCAGCAGTAGCGTACAGTTTATGCTCTCCTCAATATGGAGATCATAAATTGTCAAATAAATTATGCTATAAATAATGATAAAACTGTTCAAAGTAAGGAAATTTTCTGAAACAATTATCATTTAACCAACTGAACGATCTTTGATAAAAGTTCCTTTGAATTTAACGAAGCAATTCGAATAGGAATCGATTCAATTCAAATTTAATTTGAATCAAAATTGTTAGCATTGAGAACAGACAACTGGACTCTTAGAGGGCACTGAAATCAAGCTTCTGAGTATCATCAGAAGCAACAAAACCTCTAGCGTGTATCTTCCTCAGAAGGCGACTTTCTCATTGTATCGAACTGATCTTGATTCGATACCCTCTGGTAAAGACTAAGGAGTTAGGAGTCCGGGTAAAGACTCTAGGTGAACGGATGGAGGCCGTTGTTATAAAAGAATCCAACATGAAATAATTAAAACCGCCACTTGCAGATGTCTCTAGATACTTCATCTAAATGGGCATAATAATGGCGCATCATCCCAAATCCAGGTAAAACACAAGCATTATTCAAAAAAATTCAAAAGCGCGCCCAAATCAAACTCCGACTCTGGTACAAATTTTAGTAGGTCAAATAAAAAAAAATGGAATATTTGGTTTTAATGATTACATGCATGATGTATCGATGTCACTATAACTATCGCCCCTCTATATTACCTACAAAATAGTGACGTATCTATGTCAGTATTTTAGTTTTAGATTTGCAACGCCTACGAAAACCTTCCATAACTCTAAGGTAACAGAGTATAAAAAACTATAAATTAGTTAAAAAATATGAGTTCTAAAAACCAACAAAAACTTTATTTAATTTCCGCCCCTTTTTAAATAAGAATAAAATATTTAACCCGATCCTATTTCTACTTTCTTTTTTCCTATAAATTCATCTGCGCCAGAAATACAGAAAATAAAAGGGGTTTACATTAAAAAAAAATTGATCTCGCCATTTCATATAGACAGAATCAGGTAAAATTTTGCTCAGAACTGAAGCTTTTATGTTTTGGATGAAACATGGAATTTCTAATATTTTCAACACCCCAACAGCCATCTGCTGTTTTTTTTCTTCGTTTCGTTTGTTTCGTTACTACAATGAAGCGAATCAATAATACGTTATTATTAACCCCTTGTGTTATGTACTCAATTTTTGGCAAAACTAGATCACCTTATAGTTATATAGGTGTTCTGAAATGAGTTTTAGTTTCAAATAAAATACAGATAACTTTAATAGTAACACGTGGGACGTGTATATATATCAGGACCGTATTGATGATGTTATTAATGTTTTGGTTTACATTTTCTTATGTGCAATAGTTTTTTAATAATAAAAAAAGTATTTCTTAATTGAGTTTGTACAAAATCACAATGGCACACTCGAAACAATGGACTGAAGCCAGTGGTGATGTACCAAAGAAAATAGGAACGGTTCCATCAGCAGGCAAGATTATGCCAAAAGTCCTATGGGATCAAAAAGAAAATATTCGGTGTATTAACACAATTTGGTTTTCTATGATGGTTATTTCCAATCTGAAAAAATCTGACGAATTAGTTTCAAATGTTGTAAGCTATTCTAGCAATATACGGATATACGAGGTCTGTTTGATGAAAGAGTGACTTTTCAAAGGTTGACACCCCTGGCACGATATTGCTAACTTCTTGCTTATTGACTATTTAGAGAAGGGAAACACAAAAACTGGTCAATATTACGCTAATTTACTGACTCATGTCGATGCAGAACTACAGAAAAAACAACCGCATATGTTCAAAATGAAAGTTCTGTTCCACCAAGATAACGCACCCTCTCATTCGTCCGCAATTGCAACCGCTACATTCATCGAATTAGGTTACGAATTGCTACCTCCATATTCGCCAGAACTGGCTCCGACTAATTTTTTCTTGTTCCCAGATTTGAAAACGTGGCTCGGTGGAAAGTGATTCGGCATATTTTGCAGAGTTTCCAAAAGATTACTTTTTGGATGGTTGAAAAAAAAATTGGAAACGCTCTGGACTAAGTGTGTAGAGTTGCAAGGGAATGATGTAGAAAATAAAATATACTTTTTACCCCAAACAACTCTCATTAAAAAGTCACTTTCCCTTCAAACAGCTCTCTATTGCGAACATTTTGGTATGATACTTTGATAGTGGTATAGAATTATTAGAAAAACGTTGAAATAAATGTATTTCAGTTTTGAAAGATTATATTTGAGTTTTTTTTGACGAATTGAAGAACAGCTATAGTCAAGAAATCATCATCATCATCACTATCATTCTCATTATTATTATGATCAACCCCTACGCAATACCTTTATTTTTTGCCATCAAATCTATTAAGAAAAGGATCGAGCGAAACGTTGTTGTCCAATGAAAGCAAAGATTGCATTTTTTTTTCTTTACATCGCTTATCCAAAATATATGTTGTTAGATTGCAGCAACAGTCGTTTCTGTAGCGGTGCAGCAATATTCTCGATTGCATACACCCTTTCGCTTTGAAAAGGGTAGGACAAGGGTTTGCGTCGAGTATTGTATATCTTTCTTTCTCTCGCTATTCCGTCTCTTCAAAATTTTGGGTTATTTATATAGAAAGTAAAAACGCAGGTGCAAATCAAATGAAAAAAAAAACAAATCGGACGAGGATTGTGTGGACGAGGATTGCTAGATGAAAATTGTGTGGAGCGTATGGAAGTGTGTAGATTTTTATGTCTGCAAAGATAATGTGATCAGCTATTTGCAACTTGCACTGAATATTGAAAATCAGTTTATATCAACAAATTAACAGAAACATCATCTCCATTGTTCCCAAGAAACATTGTTACCCATTGTTCAGAAACATTTTCCCCATTGTAACGATGCATGCAACGCTACATTTTCCGCATTGTACATTTGTAATGCTGCATACTCCGCTGCAATTACAGGTTCATACCAACAACATTGTTCTATTATTCCAATGTCGAAACGTTAATATAAAATTACATTGGAAACTTAGTTGTACATATATCGAAACGTCGGTGTATTTTTAAGTGTATATGCATGTGTATATGAAATATGTAATATTTTATAAAACCAAAATAGAGGTTATTATTTGGAATATTCTATGCCTTAACCAACATTTGATAAAAGTATGTCCTCATCACTCGGTATGACGACAATATACGATTACAGGCGGCAATAAATGGAAAAGAACACGTGGCCGGTGTTTACAAATTTATTAAAAGTATATAAATATCAACATATCCTCAAAAACGCGGCTTCAAAATGTTTGTTTACATTCTTATTACCACAGTGATAAACATTATAAATTCAATCAGATGGTGTACCACTGACAAATGCAATAGTTACCAAAGAGTCGATGCATTCAAATATTTGGGAGGCCTCCTAACACACCACAACAAAGTATCCGACGAAATCAAACCAAGAGTAGTGATCCGGAATCAGTGCTTCTTTAGCTTGCTTTGTCTCTAAAAAATTTAAACTTTTGGTGTATAAAACCTGGTTTTGTATAGTTTGGAAACCTGCACTGTCAGGAAAAGATCAGCGGGTGCCAAAAAGTACTTAACTTAAAACCTGTAGGAAGAAAATCAGTGGGCCGCCCTAAAATTAGATGACTGGATCACATAGAGAAGGACCTAGGAGTCCAAAACTGGAGACAGTTGGCTACCCGAAGAAACGACAGGCGAAAATGCTTTGTAATAATATGTTATAAAGATTTTGAGACCCTACACTTTAAAGCACATATAGATGATCATCAATGAAAAGATAGCCTCTTATATATGAGCGAAACAGTCAGGTATATGACCTTCATTGTGTTGTGGGAATTATGATAGAAAATAAATTTCAAAATATTGGAT
>WYDF02088766.1:0-35442 GCA_009867245.2 Adranes taylori | reverse complement strand
TGAGCGAAACAGTCAGGTATATGACCTTCATTGTGTTGTGGGAATTATGATAGAAAATAAATTTCAAAATATTGGATTTCATTTCAAACTTACAATAAATATTTTAAACGAACATCCCCACACATCATTTTGACCTCAAATTTATTTATAACAGCGGAAACGGATGTAAGCAAAGTTTTCTTTAAATAAAATAGTGGAAAAAGATATTTTATTTAGAACTGATCGAAAATTCCTATGAGAATTCCAATTTGTAAAATTATAATAAAATGCTTTGTGTGTAGTGGCCGTGTGTAGTGACGGAATTCTAAATAGGCTAGCTAGGCTATAGCCCACAGCGGAAAACTTTCGAATGCGGAATTTTTTCCGCAACTACTAATAACAGAGTATAAAATTCGCCGAATTTCTTATCTTTCTCCAACAGAGATATTCCTAACATTCGTACCCAATATATTGGAAAAAATCCGAGAAATTGTACACTGCTATAACTAACACCTTGGCATCTCTTGCGTCATTATGTCGCCAGTTTATACTGGTCCCCCAAATTTGCTGAATTTATATCCTCTTCAACTCATTCTTCTCTGAATTTCGTTGGAACTTCGACGGCAAGTTGTTGTAATGAATCTATAAATGATTTTACATTGCTGAAATTTCTTTTCGGCATCCACGATGGGTTGGTAAATTAAACAGGGAACAACTAATTAATTGAAGCTATTTAGGAAAATATAAAATATTCGTAGATATCGAATTAGGAGACCACCTTCACTTTGTAAGCATAGGGTGAGGCATAGAAAGAGTAGTAGCAGTGGGAGCAGCCACTCCAATGGAAGGCTCAATGTAGACACGATTTAGCGCATGGCAAATAGAGTTGAGAAGGCCACTCACCAGCTCTGAACTGGCTTTGTGGCAGAAAAAGCTACAGTGGGAATTTGTGTAAGAGTAATTTAGCGCTAGTTTAAACTTTAAAGAAACGAAACTTGGAAGGGGAATGTACAACAGGTGCCGGATACTAGATGGACGGTTAAAACTGCCAAAGCAAACATAGGCGAAGTGTGTTTCGCCTATGTCTCCGCGACAGGCAATAGAATATTTAATTTCTTAAAAATAAAATAAGCTTAAGTATCCTATCGAAATGTATACAGCTCAAATGCAAGTTATTTTATTATTATTTTTTAATGACAATGACGGCACCATTTAGCGCATCGTAAATAGGGTTCAGAAGGCCACACGCCAGCTCTAAGCTGCTTTTTACTGGCTGGTGCCAGAATGGGAATATTAAGAAAAATAGAAGAAATGAAATAGAGGTAGTTCTTAATGGGAAGAAATCAGACAGTAGGAGGTATCGGATAGTAGTTAGACGGTAATTTCAAACGGCTTGCGAAAAGTAGAGGAAGTCACCTAATAAAAGCAGTTTTTTTTCACTGCGGCGCTCAGTTCAATTTTTGACTTAATATTAAATCTGAAAGTAGTATAGTTGTGATGTCCGCAGCTAAAAATAAGTTTTTTTTATTATATTAATTGACTATTTTGAAAATCTCAAGCAATTAAATTTTATTCTGATAACTAATAATTTCATTCTAAGTTAATCAGTAGATGTAAAATGTATCACCTCACTATCGTCAGACAAAAATATGCGGCGATTCATAATTGATTACGTGTCTATCCTCCGTATATTAGACAAAAAATATTTTTTTCAGAATTAAAGTATATTTACTTTTGAAATAGATCAAAATTCCAATTTATTTCGAAAAATGTAAGTGCATTAAAGATTAAAAATAATTTCGTGTTCAAAAGATTGTAATTTCTCTATATTTAGAAACTTTTACATCACAAGCACTAAAAATAGAGTGACAATTAATTAAAATTTAGATTAGTATAGAAATTTTAAATATCTTCACTAATATAAATCTCAAAAAAAATGATAAAACTATCATAAACAAAGTATTATATTTAATAAACGATAAACTTATCAATATTGTAATTAACGACATTATATTTAAACATATTAAAAACATTTAATTATGTAATTCCAACAAGGTTACTTCAGTTCGCATATATACATAGAAACACGAACAAGTTTTTTAGATAACATTTCTAACAATTGGAAAAATAATTATTAAAATAAAGAAACTGAATTTAAATAAATTATTTAATCAATAGAATACTTTTTAATGCCTAATATTGGTTCAGTTTTATATGAATAAGGTTAGTGATAAATAAAACAGGATTATTTGGCTAACGGTTTCGAATAGCTTAGCTATTCATCGTCAGCCCTTTAATAATAATTGGTTTTTCAATATCTGCCTTAATTATAAAGAAAATAATTTAAAAAATTACGGCTTGAATTAAATAAGTTTATTTTAATGTGATTTAAATTTAATTTAAATCGCAATAAAATGAATCACATTAAAATAAACATATAAAATTTAAGTCCGTAAATTCTTTAAGGACTATCTAATTAATGCAGATATTGAAAAAGCGATTATTATTAAAGGCCTGATGATGAATAGCTAAGTTATTCGAAACCGGTACTCATTTTTGTGACGAAAAAACTTATATTTGTCATTAATTTTAAACAACTACAAAAACTTCTACATCAAACATAAATAATGTTATTGATGCAACCATGAAAAAAGTCAAGTTTGGACATTATTTATTATTAAAATCAATATTGTAATAGATTTAACTTTGTTACTATTCAAAGCTAAAGCAATTTATGTAATTTATTGATGTTAATTTCAGTTGGAGGTCACTTTTTAAGGTAACTGAACTCTACGAATTTATACACGGAATATAAACAAATAGCCTTGAGTTTTATAAATTCAATAAATCAGTGGTAGTTAAAGATCTTTAAAAACAATTGCAGGAAATTTGTTTGGTAGCTTTTTTAGAGTAATTTTACGAGGTGTGATCAAATCATACGGGGAATCATCATTTCTCGCGAATAATCTTTATTTATTCCCCAACGTTAATAAGTAATCCCTATTCGACATAATACACCTCTTTCAGCGATTTTTCCAATTCTTCAAAACAAGTCTGAATGTTCAATGTTCAATATGGCGTTTAATTAATTTAGTGATTCTGTCTTGATCTCGTGAGTATCGGCAGAACGGCGTCATTTTTTGATATTTTTCATCATCGGGAATAGTCAAAAGTCACAGGATGCCATGTCGAGTGCATATGCACGATGCGGAAACATAACGGTATTGTTTTTACCATAAATTCACGAACAAGAAACGAAGTCTGCACAGGTGCATTATCGTTTTGGAATAGCCAGGAATTGTCTCGCCACAAATTCGGACATTTTCTTCCACGTAAACGGCGGCGTAAAATTTATGTCTTCCAATGGGACAATTGGACCTTAGTTTCGACGTCATATCCATACACCCATATTTCAACACCAGTTATGATTTGTTTGGGCAAATCTAGATTGTCGTTGATTTTATTACGTAGCTCCTGAGCAGCATCAATTCGAAAATTCAGGAACAAATTTTGCTGGTACTTGTCTTATGCCCAAAACATCGAAATGAAATCACGACAGTGATCTGGCGGGTGTCCTTAACTATTTTCAGCACCTTTTCGTTGACATCATCAGTTATTGATGTGTCAGAACGTCATCGCTGTGCCACGCTCGTCATCTTCAATATCCTCGGGATTCTCTTGGAAATGCTTGTTTCATATAAGTATGAGCAATTAAGGGATAGTCAGGAGGCGAAAGTTGGAAGGGGAATGTATAGCCACAGCTAGAAAAAACAGAGATTCTATAGAATTTTGCATAGATAATTCCCATCACTTTTGATGGTCACTGTTTTTTTGCAAACAGGAAAATTGCTGGTGACTTGTTAAGTTGCCTTCAAAACACTGATCACAATGATTTTAATTTATGCCCAACGAATATATATATATTTTTTATTGTTATACTTGCCTTATTTGAATTTCATTTCCGTGTTTCGATAAATTTATGACATCATTATTGTATAAATTTTAGGATATTTAAAGTAGCATTAGTAATATTCAAATTTTCAGTTAAAACTAAAAATAGCAAATAAATTTATTAATTCATAGCCATTTATATACTATATAGTCAATGAAATGCATTTTGTAATATGCCAAGAAGAAAATGCATAATGCTGAAAAATAGTACAATAATCAAATCTTTTTGGTCTGGTCTGGTCTATAGAGCAAAATTCTTCTGTAATAAAATAATTCATACGACTTTAATAATGTAGGTATACTTTGAATCGTTCCGTGGCAATTGGAGCCAGAGGACAACTCGGAAATATAAGAATTTTTGCATTTTTAACTAAAATTTTAAACTAAAATTTAACTGCATACAACTCACGTAAAATTAAAACTACGAAGGCGTAGCAGCCTTCGTAGTTTTAATTTTCAAGACATCTTCTTCCTCTTTTCCAACCATTTATGCCCACTGCTGGACGTAGGCCTCCCCTAGCTAACTCCATCTTTCCCGATCCAGTGCCCCTTGTTGGCAGGTAGTTGCATCTTTTCTTTTAATATCGCTTGTCCATTGTTCAAACGGCCTTCTTATCGATCTTTTTGTTGGTGGTCGCCGCTGAAGAATTGTCTTGTTTCAACGATCA
Organism: Adranes taylori; assembly: GCA_009867245.2. Lineage (NCBI taxonomy): Eukaryota > Metazoa > Arthropoda > Insecta > Coleoptera > Staphylinidae > Adranes > Adranes taylori. The sequence goes on along the minus strand of WYDF02088766.1, from coordinate 30,844 downwards.
TCGGTCATTTTATGTATCGTGTCCAGTTCCATTTTAATGACGCTGTACGCAATATGACCATTCCTTGGTCATTTTATCTCTAAATGATATTCCGAACGTACTCCTTTCTATTGCTATTTGGGCTACCCTCAATTTATTTAGTCAGTGCTTTAGTCAGTGGCAAAGTTTTGGTTCCATAAGTTAAAACTGTCCAAGTTATTCTTCATTTTACTCTTGAAAATGTGCCTGAGTTTTCCGAATGCTGCCTATTGCAATTCCTTACGTTACTTCAGCAGTGTTGTTCTCCAGATCTAATTTTAGATTGTGACCAAGGTGCTTATAATTATTGACAACCTCAATGACGTCATTTCCAATCCTGATAACTGTATACTCATGATTTTGGTTGTCCATAAATTAATTTTAAGACCAATCTTTTGCAATTCTTTGTGAAGTTGTACCAACATTGTTTCTAGTTGTTCTAGGCTCGTCGCTATGATCAAAATATCGTCTGCCAAGCGAAGATGGTTCGCGTTTATATTTATTCCCGTTTCACTCCAATCTACTTTTTTGAAAGAGTTTCTAGAGGAGTTGATTTGAATAACTTGTCTCTAATAGTGTCTACTTGTCTCACTTCTCTTCCAATATTGAAATTACTCGTGTTTTCATGAAGTTTGACACATGATGTTGCGTAGATATGCTTCATATCAACCTTCAGTACCTCAAATCAACACGACATTCATCCAGAGAATCTAATATCGACTAAGTCTCTACTGAGTCAAATACTCTTTCAAAGTCTATGAAGTAAAATGCGATTCCAATCTTGTCTTCCTTACACTTCTCAATTAGAATTCTTACCACCTGCAAATGATCTTTTGAACTATATCCAGATCTAAATCCCGTTTGTTTAACAAGTTGGAAAGAAAAGTAGATTTCTATCAATTCGTTTCAAAATATGAGTATTACAAAGTGTAGTTACAATTTATTTGAAGAAGAAATCTTTATCCATTGATAAATCGTAATTTTCATATGCTACGTTTGATATAAGTACAACTGCTGTAAAAATATATCTAGATTCTCGTAGTATACTTATTAAGCTGCCATCTTGTTAAATGATATGTATATATTTTACTTGACACATTGAACTGCCTTATGTATGCGTGTGTGGACAACCTTGGACGATCCTCCTTTATAACAAAGGAGCTATGGTGATGTTGTTACACTACAATGCTGTACGTTGACATTAGGTTTAAACGACCTTCAACCTTTTCGCTCGCGCATACTTTTTATAGTAAAACTCCATTAATATGCATAATAGCGCACTAAAAAAATAACAATTATTGATTGACAGGGCAATGTTATAAAATATAGTAGTGGAAATATTTTAGAAACATATTTCACACAGTGACCAAAAAAAAACCAAAAATTAACAGGAAAACAAAAATTGACATTCAAAGAGAATTTTTAAAGTGATTTAGAAATAATAAAAATTAAATTTATAATATAGATGGAAAGAAAGTTTAGAGCAATTATTTATTTAAAAAGACTAACAACGAATTAAGTTCTAAAATCAGATTTTAAAAACAAAGACTCCAAAACATTGTACAGCAGTCATCTCACATTTTGTTGATGAAACCTGCTTCTTCTTCTTCTTCTGGACAAGTGACTAGGATTTCTCCTGCTTATCTAGCCTAATACGTATTTTCGATGGACGAGTATATCCTGCTTTCTGCCCATATCTTGGGCAGTCGTCCAGGTGATCTCGCGCAATGTCAGCTAGCCTTCCCTCTTCCATCCTGGTAACATGGCTAGTCCACTCACTCTCTCGCTCGCTCTCTCTTTCTGTCTTCTGTATGTAACCCAATTCCGCTTGAGTACGTCTTGTACTTTACATCCTGTCACGTAATGTAACACCAGCTATTGATCTTAATATTTCCACCGCAGTGGAATGTGGTCTCTGCTTTGTCACCTTAGTTTCGGCGCTGGTTTCATTGGTATATGTCAGTATGGGGCGAACCATGGTCTTACATATTTGTTTTTTGTTGTAATGAAATCTAATTGTCTTAACCTGGGTAACAACTTAGTTGCTAAGATTTTATACGAGGTGGAGGTGGAGGTGAAACAAAAAAGACATCAATGTCCAAATATATCAAAATGGTATGTGAATTTCCTCACAAGTGCTGACCAAAATAAAATTATATATGTATGCATATTCTAGGTGCGAAGATTTCAAAATACCGGTTCCTTAAAATTCAAAGCATTGTTTTTCTTGTTGTACATTGATTTTTGGAGAACCTGAAGCAAATGTTAGAAAAGTAGCATCAATAGTTCCATCAATCATGGAACTATGGATGGTAATAGAAAGGATTAAAAGAAGGTATCAATAAACGACTCCAAAATATCACACCAAACAAGACAAATGGCTTAGGAGAGATGCAGGTTATTATATATAAAAAAAAGTCTCAGGTGGAGGAGGCATAACGTTGATAATCGACGATCCAATTATGATCCAATTAATGACAAATGTACTCCACGAGGAGATTGATATTAACAATTATAATAAAACTTTGTAATATTCTCTAAATTATATGTAACCCTGGAATTCCACAAGTATTACAGAATAATTATGTTTAGGTAATCTTTACAAAATCCTGACTTCTAGCTCTGAAAACCAAGAGCTAGAATTTTATAAACATGAAAGCATTGCATAAACGGGCTAGGAATTAAAAAATACACGGACAACACAATTTAAATTTGGAGAGAAGGCGTGAAGCTCTGACAAATAATGTTCATCAATATAGAATACAATTAATAAAAAATTAAAATACAAAATTTTTAAAAGGTTACAATTTAAGATACTCAGGCTACAACGACTGTCATAGCAGTAGGCTAATTCAAGTATCCACTTGAAGTTCTCCCAAGGCCGGCCCTACCCAAACTGCCTCCAACTAATTCAGAGCACGTGTAGTCACCACGGACGGATTCCGCAGCTGGTTCAGGAGTTAACTTGATGTTGCCAATTGGCCGCAAATCTGCTTAATGCTTTCACTGCCCAAGGACACCAAACAGATGTGTGTCAATCACTAGTATTCCACAAAAATCTAAGAAACTACACTAACGCCGCCTGTGGACTCACGAGCAAAAAATTATCAAAGATGCGTATTGCAGACTGCTGGAATTACCCAAACAATTCTATCTCTTAGAGACTGTAATAAAAAAGCGGTGAGACGCAAAAAAAATCACACCAACCTGTCCTATAAATTTCAATAATACTATAACACATCAAATTGACAAGAACCAAAAACTCTCATTTTACCAAATCAGCCTATTCTGACCTGAGCACTCCAACAGCCCCATTCTAATTCTAAAATAGCATACTCAATATAATTTCCATCATTTAACTTTCAAATACACAACGAAAAGTTTTGTGTAGTCTACTTTTTAGAAACCCCCGTTACCAATCAACAAACCAGTTCTTACTCATTTTCGAAAACATTCAATTCCAAAACAATCCTCATAGAAATCGAAATATATCATCAATCAAACATAATAAATATCAATCAAACCTGTGTTCTTCTTTTTAAAGTTTTAGTTCTGGAATCTTTCTCCATAAACGTGAATTTAACATTATTCCCAAAGAAGCATGTTATACCCCTCTGACATCGATGACATCCATACCCTTAGAGATCAAATTTAATTTTTTTAATTGTAAAGATATTCGACATAATGATGACGTACTTTCTAAAAGTTAAACTAAATTCTTGCTTTGAAGGGCACTAAATATATGATGTTTATCTAGAGCGATAAATTTCAATAAATTTTTTTAATAATATCAGTAAATAATTACTCTAGTTTGACAACTTTAAAAGTATGGCCACACAGACCATAGCGAATTTTTGTAAACTATTATTCTCGTTTCCCGCGAGAGTAGTCATTTGATTCTGAAAAAAATCATTATAATTCCCCCTCCAATTTTCTGCCTTTATTCACAAATAACACGTTTTAGGATTTTCATATATAGTAAGGATAGTGAGGTGATGGACTGAATGGACTGATGGACTGAACTGTGTTCATTGCAAAGTAATTGTTTTTATTATTTAATTGAAATTAGTAATTATTTAAAAAGGTATATTGAAAATTAGCGCCCTGGATAAATATCAAATTATTGGTACCATTTCGTCTGTAAGCATTTCGCCTTGTTTGTATAACACCTTAAAATTATGCCAAGCTTTAAATTTTGCTTTAAGTATAAAAAAAAACATCTTGTGATTTTCATTCAATTTATATTTTACTCCCTTCAATAGGTGTACTATTATATAATAATAATATTATTTACAATTAAATTAACGAGCTTAGTGTGACAAGTTAACTTAATTTTATAGCGCACTAAGAGGCGCCTACACACACTTTGACTCGTATTGCTATTGCTTAAACTTTTCTCATTATCAGGTGAGTGAACATACTTCCCAAGCAAAATTCCAAATTTTCATGAAAGATCTTTCAAATCTTTAATTTCAAACACATAAGAAATTAAAAAAAAAACAATGATGATGCAAAAAACAAATTAAAAATGAACATTATAAATTAGCCATCAAAATTTCGATATTATTTATTTCCTTAGTATTCACATTTCTATACATTCATAAAACATAATAAAAAATGCAGAGTAATATGACCTATATAGCAAAATTTATTTTTAAAAATAAAATAGATGAAAAATATCAAATTTCATTGTGGCGAACCTATTTCGTTGTTCAAAAGGTCTCGGCCGAATTTTTATTGAATTTGTGGTCTACTGGATTTCTTCCGGATTATTATTCAGAATGCTTTATAATAAATATCACCATATATAAAAAAAAAGAACACGCATAAAATATAAAAGTAGTGCCAACGTACGTTTCCGCATTTTTTGCTAGCATAAAATGATTGCTGCTGTTGTGTGTTCAGAAAACAAGATCTCGAGTCAAGGATAATGAATGCGGTGTATTTCTCGTCACGTGAGAATATACATACGTACCTACATACAAATTACATGAAGAATGTATAAGTTGAAAAATAATTATATATTTTTTAATTAACTTCACACCAAGTGTTACAAAACTTGGTAATCCTCAGCTACAAGAACCAGCAAATGCCTGCTTGACATGTTTCGGGGAAACAATTATCTCTTCTTCAGGAACTTCAATAGCACAATATTATATCATCACTAAGTAATTTTACAGAAAAAAATATTTAATACAAAAGTTTAACTGTATTCTCGTCAATAAGAAGAAAGTTATTTAACTTCTGAATAATAAGGCATCACACATCCACACATTTACCAAGTCTCATATGTTGTTTCTAGTAAGATATATGGAATATCATTGTACATTTATAAGTACAATAATACCTCGCTGAACTTTATCTCCGTTAACGATACCTCGCTATAACGTCATTGCTGGGCGACGCGGTAATTCCCATATGTATTATGTGTATGTGTATGTGAATTGTGTACTACGAGTGTGTGTGCGCATGTTGGGATTACTTGGACTTGCCGGTTGTACATATATGCCATTGTTCTATGCATACATGTGTTTTTACATACTAATTTTAAACTTTAAATTTTGTCAAGAAAAGCTGTTTTCAGTTGTTCCTATCTATTAATTAAAAATAAAATAATGCATTTTTTTGAATTTAGTAACCTATTCCTTCTTAGTAATCTTCTTCCTCCGTCATTGTTGATTCGTTTAAAATGCTCTTGAGGAACGCATCCCGAACGTTAAACGAAGTATAACAAAAATAGGAAATTGAAAAAATTATAATAGATAAAAAAGGAAAAGGAATGGGGGAAGGGAAGAAAAAAATGTAATGGAAGGGAAGAGAAGGGATTGAGGTATGGGATGGGGAAAGGGAAGAGAATGCAAGCGTTGCCGTTTCTTACTCCTCCTATGAGGCTTTTCGTATTTTTTTTGTGATTTTATTGTATACTCTATTGTTGATATATGTTTTTGACATATGTCAATAATGGTTTTGATTAAACTTTTGTAATAAATATTTTTTCCAAGACTACTTAGTGATGATATAATATTGTGCTATATCAGAGCAGCAAGAAATTTGCTCAAGTTTCTGAAGAAGGAATAATTATCTCTCCGAAACATGTCAAGCTGGTCCTCGTAGCTAGGGGTACCTAGAACAATTAGTTTTCGAACATTTGGTTTTAATTTAATTAACATGTGGAGTCCATGTTTTATTCCTTCTATCCACTTTTATATTGGATTAAAGTTAAATACCTGGTTACTCTGTTGATCCAAAACACTAAGATTATACATTTATGTTTATAAATAGTAACATGTACCTAGTATTTATTCAGTTGCTATTGGCTATTTGCTATTTACTTCACGTAGTTAGCTTAAGAAGAATAAAATGCAAATGCGTGCGAAGCATTTGCATTTAATATATTATTATAGATGTTATAAAACATATTCATAGAGGATATTATAACATTATCAAAATATATTAAATTTGTTAATAATTCACTCACCTTGCATCCTTCACAAGAATGAACGCCATAATGAAATCCTGATGCTTTATCACCGCATACTCGACATAGCACCGTCGTTCCATCAAATTCTGCAACAACAAAAAAATAGTAACATATCATTTATATCATTAGATCACAATTCCTTATTTTAATTAAAGCACTTATTTTACGTGCCTCGTTAAATATTGGAACTTGGAAAATCCAGTGTTGCCACTTAGAAAAGCTCGGGAAAAGAGTGTACGGTATATGCGTCATTCCTAGATGTCTAGAAGGTATGGCAAGACTAAATAATTTTGCAATGCATGCACTTGTAAAATGATTGATTTTCAATTGTTCCGACATTTGCACGCGTTATTCTCCACTGATGTCGCGCTGTAACATGTTTCGTCGAACAAACTAGCGACAGGCTTTATCATATATTTGCAAGAGTGCATTTTTCACACAGTTAAAGAATATATTTTTACATCGGGATATTTCTTTTGCGGGGGCGATTTTGTTGTCATTATTTGTTTTTTTTTTTATTGAAAAAAGCGTTAACGAATTTTTCCACCATCTACTTTTAAGTAAGTAGATAAGCTTTGCACCCATTTGGTGCTTTGACGAATCCGATTGATTATTATTCCATGCATTTTAGCAGAACGCTTCTAAGTTTCTGATCGCCGCCCACTATCGTGTGGACGCTACCATTACTTACTTTTTCTTAGACAGTTACTCATACTAATAACACACCATAAAAATGTTTAAAATGCGAGTTTAGTGTTAAGTATAAATCATATTTTAAATAGACACCACCTCATTCATACTGACGCAAAACCATCAAATGCCATTTTCAAACATATATCGTATTTTAGTAATTCCAAGCTGCTTTATACTGGCAAAAACCCATACAAATGTTTAGAATGCGATTCTCATTTCGGCCAGAAAAAATTTTTAAATAGACAGAAGTTTATTCATCCTGCCAAGAGATCATACAAATGTTCAGAATGCGATTCTAGTTTTAGACACAAATCGCATTTAACTAGCCACAAGCTTATCCATAGCAGAAAACTTAAGACGTATTTATAGTCCATCACCATGTTCCTTACATACTGAGCGGGGAATGAACTTCTATAATAGACTTTGAGATTAAGACGGAATGTAGAAATATAAACAAAAAATAAATAAATAAAAATTACACGTTTATATTGTTATTCATTGCCCAAAGATCTTAATTTTTTCCTCTTATACTTCTGTTGATGAAATGTTTCCTTTGCTTGGATATGATACCAAATCATTTGCAAAAGTATATCAATCATCACAGAGAAAAAATGTTAAAATATATAATTCTCAACAAAATTAAAACAAAACAATATCAATTTTAAGAAAGAATTATATTTAATCTCACGTTTGTTTAAAACAAACAAGTAAAGTAATGGGAACATCATTCTCAACAAGTGAACGTTCCAGCAAAAATATAAATCACTGATTTGCATCTTCATATCGATAATTTCAATATTATTTATTATACACGCTATCGTTAGAAAGAAAGTGCGTTCGGTTGCGTTTTCACTTTCACTAAATAGAAATGTAGGACTTCCAAGGAGTGTTCGTGCATCTTTTCAACTATTAGAACATTCTCTCTATGTTGGAGTGCAATGTACTTTGTAGAATAATATGCTTCGACTGATGAACCTATCTAATAACATGACAGTGATGTCAGATTAAGTAATTTATTAGGCGTTAGAAGCAACGTGTGTTTCTATATTTATTAATTAATTATGCACTAAGTAGCAATATAAAATTAACATATAAGTGTACAAAATATATTCATTAATTAATCAATCGAAACCAATTATTCACAGCTATTAAATTAAATTTTATGATATGATGAATTTCGGATAATAATTATAAAACATTCAAAAGATTTCAAATAAAACACACACAAAATGTGACATATGCGTAAAAAATATATATCACCAGACGAATTATGCGTTGAAGTAACAACAAAGCTTAATGATCGAAAATGATTGACCTTAGCAAAGAAGAAACTCAAAAAATATTGGAATCTAATATAAAATGAAAAATTTGCAACAATAAACAAGTAAATTAAAAAAACAGAAGCAATCAATTAGAAGTGAAATATGACAAATCTCAAAGTATCTTATTGCTTTTATTCACAAATCATCAGGTGTGTTTTTAGTCGGCTATTTCCAATAATCAAATGTTTTTTAAAACCTTACATTAAAGATAATGCCTAAAAAGATGAAATGGTGAAATGTGAAATAAATAGTGAGTTGCGACAAATGTCAAAAATAATATTAAAGATATTTTTATATTGTTAATCGGCTATTTCAAATCATTAAGTGTGTTTCTAAATAAAAATAATGCCTAAAAAATAATGAAATAGTAAATGTGACAAATTGTCAAAAAATATGTTAAAGATGTCTTTTGTTTTTTGTAGGTTATTTCAAAGAAACAAATGTGTTTTAAAGCCCTACAATAAAAATAATGCCTAAAAAATGGTGAAATAGTGAAATGTGAGATATGTTAAAAAATATGTTAAAAGTATTTTTGGGTTTTTAGTCGATAATTTCAAATAATCAAATGTTTTTTAAAACCTTACATTAAAATAATGCCTAAAAATGGTGAAATAGTGAAATCTGAAATAAATCGTGAAATGTGAGAAATTAAAAAAAAATATGATGAGTGATTTATGTTTTTAGTCGGCTATTTCCAATCATGAAGTGTGTTTCTAAAGCCCTACTATAAAAATAATGCCTAATAAATAATGAAACGAAATGTGAAATAAATAGAGAAATGTGACAAAACGCAAAAAAATATTACAAATATCTTTTCGTTTTAGGCGGCTATTTCAAATAATCAAATGTGTTTTTAAAGCCCTACATAAAAATAATGCCTAAAAAATCGTGACATAATAAAATGTGCTTTTCAAATCATCAAGTGTGTTTCTAAAGCACGCGAAGAAAAGTTATCTCTAATGAAAAAATATGATTATAATATTATAGAAAAATAGAAATATTATTATAGAAATGAATAAGAGAAATGTGACAAAATTTTAAAAAGACAATATGTTAAAAGTATCTAAATGTGTTAAATGTGAAGTAAATAGTGCAATGTGAGAAATGAGGTATGTATTTGGTGTTAGTAGACTATTTCAAATCATAGTGTGTTTCTAAAGACCAAAAAAATAAGGCATAAAATAATAAAACAGTAAAATGTGAAATAAATAGTGACAAATTGTCAAAAAAAAATATGTTAAAGGTATTTATTTGTTTTTATTCGGTTACTTCAAAGTTATTTCAAACCATCAAATGTGTTTCTAAAGCTCTACAGTAAAAAAATGTCTAAAAAAATAGTGAAATAATAAAATGTAAAATAACTAATGAAATGTGACAAATTGTCAAAAAAAAAAGATGTTATAGGTATCTTTTGTTTTTAATCGGCTACTTCAAATGATCAAACGTATTTCTAAAGGACTACAATAAAAATAATGCCTAAAAAATTGTGACATAAAAAATGTGAAATGATTAGTAAAATATGACAAATGGAAAAAATATGATAAAGGTATCTTTTTGTTGTTAGTACACTATTTCAAATCATCAAGTGTGTTCCTAAAGCCCTACAATAAAAATAGTGAAATAATTAAATGTAAAGTAAATAGTGAAATGTGACAAATGGAAAACAATATATATCATACGTATCTTTTTAGTAGACTTTTTCAAATCATCAAGTGTATTCGTAAAGTAGAAAAAGAAAAATAAGGCATAAATAATAATGAAATGTGAAATAAATAGTTAAATGTAAAGTGCTTTATTTTATAATCTGAACGGTCTAGAAGAAAACAAAAATCCAATCAACGATTTTCTAAACGACCCCAAAGATTTTGCAAGAGAGTGGGATGATAATAGGCTTTTCTCGAAGATGAGAGAAGTTAGAAAAAATTTGGCAATCCGAAATCTATTTTAGGCAATACGATACAAAATAAGAAAAACACAATGAGGACTGATAGATTTTTATAAAATATATATTATAAATCTATGAACGATGCTCAAAGGAAAAAATTATTAATTATTACTTTTTGTAGGTATTAATCGGCCATGAGAAATCTAGTTATGAATGGCAACGGTGCGTTGTTATTGCCTGATGGCAACGACCGCATCAAGTCAGTCAGTCGCCAGGTCATTATTCAATAGCGAGAATGATCAGAGAAAGTGATGCATTGCAATAATACCCAACTAGTGTGTGGTTGTGTGAAAGAGACAGAAAGAGATACTTTCTTTAAGTGAATAAGTAAATATAATAATAACAATATTAAACCACTTTAATCTAATTGAAGTAAAATATGAAAGTCAGTGGAACGATAATTATTAAAACAAATTTTTTTCAAAGGTTATATAAATATACATATTAATTTTTAGATGTGCGATAAACGACATTGACATTTTATTAAAACATATTCGGTTACAAGGAAACACAGTAGAAATATAATCAGCCGTCATACCCTCATAGTAGTAGGAAGTAATATTGTTGACTAATAAATCCGAAACTATACCGTGATAAAAATAAGTTCCATTACTTTCAGACTTCTTAATAATTCATTTTAAAGTATGTCGTTCAAGTCCGTACTTGGAGTAGACTCGTCCGCGAAACTTTCTGGAGAAAAAATCTACGAGGGTGTCGAGGTAATGCCTGCAGAACGGAGTGAGAAATCCCGTATTATGGTGCCTTGTAGTGAACGGGCTCTTATATGATTTGTACGCGGATGATATCATCATCTGCACCCAGATAAATTCAATTCAACGGTTAGGGAAACATGGTTGAAAAATGAACAACGAAGAAGGACTTTAAAATTAGCTCTCAAAAGATTTTTCGGCTGTGTTTATCAGAAAAAGAGATAGCGGAAAAAATATCTATAATAATTTTGTGCAAATTATGATATTTATAGGAAGTTATTAATTTTTGGGCGGTCTAAAACTACATCCGACAAAATTACCGCTGCAGGAAGAAATAAAGTACCTTGGAGTAGCTAATAATCGATTCCAAACTCATTTCAAATCTGCAAATTGATTGTGTTAACGTTCGTAGTTACAATACGAATGAATGTACGCGAACGTGTGGGAAATCAAGTCTAGTTTTTCGCTAGTCAGACAATCCGTAACTTACGGAGCACTGTTGTGATAGAAAGAGACAATGCAAGTCAAGGCAAACCAGAAACTGTTCACCCTACAGAGAACTGCATGCCATAGTAGAAAAAGGGCTAGAAAAATTATTCCAACTGCGGCTTTGGGAGGTGATGCTAGATTTCCCGCCAATAGAGATGGTCAACTATGATAAAAAAAATTGGCGCCTAGATTACAAGGATGAACTGTTAAACATGAAAGGAGACTACCTGTATAAATTCACTCTACAATATATAAGAAACTACGAGGTCATCATGGACTCAGGTTTGCGAAGATAAGACCTTTCCGAAATCTGTTCTAGTCCAGAAACCAGTTCACAGATGGTATAAGAACATCTGGAAATACAGAAGCAGGAAGACCGTAATATAGAATGTCCTGCCCTCTGACCAAATATGCCACAGTTCTTCAGCACGAAATATATGCAATCCTCCATTGCATACAGGAAAATGTATTAAGGAAATATACGGATTTTCATATAACAGTAGAGGATACTTCAGACGCTTAACAACGCCAGAAACGTGCCTGGACGAATGAGTCAACGCAATGGGCAGGCACTGCCTATGACCAACTCAGTTACGCTCGTATGACAAACTTCACTAGTCCGAAGCGGCTCTAGAAATAATACCTGCTAGTTTTATCAGAAAAACGATAAGAAACTGGACTAGTGACAAACACTTTTAAGACCAAAATCTCAGATTACTTTTAATTTCATTTATGAATTTCGAGGACTGACGCTTCCTTACAATCTGAAAATTTATTAGAGCACTTTAAGGTGAGTAGCCATTTCAGTAACTATGGAGTAGAATTGTGTTTTACAACAAGTTGTTGAAACTATTGTGCATCACCTTAAGAAGGCAATGGGAGCAAAACGCTACGAAATTATTTATGATAAAACTGTATCGATTTTTCTGCAAATTTGTAAGCGTCTGGCAAAACAAATATTTCTCGAGAGATTCCAACGACATCCAGGAAGTGCGAGTGAGTCTTATTAAATTGTGCAACTCACCTATCTCTCCAATTTCTGGAACAAACTTTGGATCATCCAATTTGCACATAGGCAAATTTTAATCCGTCAAGTTTCCTATGATCATTCAGATAACTAGCTGATTCTTTCATATCTAATATTTGATCTAGAATCTTTAAAATTAATGGTTGGTGGTGGTGGTGTCCAAAAAACTTGGCATTATGAGCTGATAAAATCGTTCATCACATATATTTTATTATAAATAAGGCGAAATAGAAAAGTACTATTTTGGAAAACATGAAGTACTTGGTCTATCGGAATACATATTTAGAAAAAGATCAATTAGCTGCGAACACTGTAACCGTACACTTACTTGGAGCCAAAACAAGAAATACTATTTAGAACCAAAAAAAGAGCAGACTTGGAGTCAAAGCTACGAGGAGTCAAAAAAGAGCCCAAAAAACACAAAAGATACTTGGAAGTGCAAATACGTCTGTTTCGTTGATGATAAGAAGGTGTTCAACTGTACTAAAAAGCAGAGGAAATTAATCATATGCTTGAAAGAAATTGAACTTGTCAAACATACACGAACCTTTTTCTAGGCCAGAAGGACCTGACGCACTATGGCCTATCAGAAGACAATCTTCAAGGAGAGACCTGAACAAGACTGTCGGTAGCACCATATTTTTTCCCCATTTTGCAATAACCTGCAGTTACAGGCGCCGGTTTAGTCTGTATACCACTTGGCGCCTTACAATAAAAACAATGTGGAACATAATGATTTCTCGACTGCCTTTTCAAGTAGCTCTCTCTATGCTCCTCATCTAAAGGCCAGTTGTGTTTCAACTATCATATCATAAAGATCTTTGAAATATAAATTCTATAACGGTTGATGATTATTTAGTAAATACGAGATAGGTTATCAATTGAGACAAGTTACGTAAAATCATATAGAACTTACAATTGTGTTATAATGAAACTTTACATCGGTACAAGAAATGCGTCAATGTTAGGGTACATAAAGAGAGAACAATGATATTTCTATTATTATCACCATATTCTGAGATCTCATTAGGAAACCAATGTTTGCTAAGTTTCTGTATAAATTCTGGTTTATGTATATTTATCAGAAAGAGGTTCACGGTGAGCATTACAGATAATACAATACGTCGCAGATGACGTCATAAGTACAGAAAATATCAGTTTTCAATAAAATGTAGAGAAGAAGGTGAAAATTATCAAAATGGTGATTGGGCAAATTTTAATTATAAAAAAGAAAATGGCTAGATAAATAGACAATACATCAAAATTAGTTTGCTTAAAAAGTGTGATTGACATTAACAAAATGAAATGTACAAAAAAATTTAAAAGAAGGTCGCATTTTTCAATGTCTGTATGTACATGCGTAAGCATGTACGGATATCTGTTCACGGATTTCTGCTAAACTACTGGACCGATTTGGTTGAAATTTGTTAGACGCGTTTTTTCCGCCCATAGGTTTTTTTTATTTTTGTATATTTATATTTAAAAAATAACGTTAAATATTAAAAGCAAGCCATTATTGATGTATATTTTCTCTTCTTAAGTAAAGCTAATGGTTGCTTTTATTAATCAATTCATTATTTTAACAAAAATACAATAAAAAAATTATTGTTAATTTTCGGTCAATTATTACGTTCATTCACCGCGATCGAAGTATTCAGTAGACAGCGCGCGTACTCATGTAACTTCTAAACGCGCGTGTAATTAAGGGTTAAAGAAAATTTAGATTTAAAAATAAACTTAATTAAATTTAATTATAATTTACAACTTAATTATAATTAACAACAATAATAGAGGAGTTGTTAATTACATATTTAAAATTATGAAATATTAGACGTACATAAAAAAAAACGATACGTAAATATGTATAATATCAACGACGATAACTGATAACAAAATTCTATGAAAGTGATATTAAACATTTAAGCACATAAAAATAATTTTCCTTAAATGACTTAATAATGTGTTGATTATAAATTGTACAATATAATTAATTAATATATAAATGAACGATTAAAATTCATAATGACAGACCTATGATATAAAAACAATAACATTACAAATGTTAATTTATTGATAACTCCTTTTACGTATTTAAACGTAGTAACATTTTAATCAGTGATAAACATGAAAGTTTTTTGTATTTAAATGATATTGGGGCAGAGGCAGATTTAAGGAACCGAATGACAAGCGCGGCCCGGGTTCCGACGTTTTAAGGGCCCGGAAAAACCTAAACTGTTTTTTTAAGGCAAAGGGCCCAATATTTTCTAGTAAAGTTAAAACATGTATCAAAATTTATAAATTGTTTTTTTGTACAGCCACAGCCAGAACATGTAGATCGACCAGTAATTCCCTATATTAAATAAACTAGGAAAATGTATGCAATGGCCACATAAAACATTATTTATTAAAAGTTATTTCTACACCAATTGAGAAAAATTAGAAAAGTTGATTTATTGGTAGAGAAGGGCCACCAGCTAGAAAAGGATAAATTTTAGCAGTCATCCTTAAGCTAAAACTTATAGCCAAAATGAACTTTCTAAGCTACTAAAACAAATACCTCAGAAGATACCTATCAGTGTACTGGAGAATAAATTGATTTTCCTTGGAAATTCCGAGGATTCTATTAGAAAAACAAACCATACAAAATCTTTTTCGATTTTCTGAGGTATTCATTAAAATACCTAATAAAATCAATTTTTTATGTGTGGAAATGTTTCAAAAATCCATTTGAATCTCAGAAAATGTATTTGGGGTGTCAGAAAATTCATTTCGGTGCCCTCCACATCGAGAAGAACTTTTCGCAGTAATTTTGAAACATACCTGAAAAATCCATTGTTTTCGGTAATACCTTTAAAAAACATGTTTTTGGTATCCTGTAAGGGTACATTGAAAAAAACTACATTGAGTTGTTTAGATCAGTGGTTCTTAACCGGTATTCTGCGGAACACTTGTGTTCCGTGAGCTAAGAGAAAGCGTTTCGTCAAAATTTAGAAAATCTTATCCAAATTTAGTTATAAGTGAGTTACAAGAAGAGGAAGAATGCATCATATTTTCATCAGAATGTTATTCTCAAAATGAAGTTTTGAGAGCAACGTTACTCTCAAACTGTTTAAAACTATATCCAAAATACCTTTTAAAAAATATAAATATTATATAGAATATGCTTAAGTCAACTTCAAATACATCGTCTATAACAGTTCTTAATCAATTTTATCCTAAAGATGCTTCCTACGTTGATTAAAAAAAAATTGTAGAAGTAAAAAATATGTGCACAGATTTTTATTTTATGACGGTATTCCGCGAAAATCTTGCAAAGGATAAGAACCACTGGTTTAGATAGATAATCTGCACAGAATACGTTTTCTTCGATGTCCTATATACCGAAAAGGATTATGTAAAGTATTCTGTTAAACACCTTAGAGAATAAATTTTCTTCCTTGTCCTACACAACGAAAAGAATGTTCTGAGGTAGTTTGGTAAATATCCCAGAAATCATATTTGCCGTATACTGTGGTTTTAATCAATGAGATAGTTGTTGGAAAGCTTTCTATACAAGACTGGTCTTGACTGGACCTGTTGAGATTCTTTGAAGGTTTGTAACTCCAAAACGAAAAGTGTCCAAAACATGATACATCTGCTCTTGTAAATAAGATATGATTGTAATTTTCAGCGTGTCATAGATCCAAGTCAGTCCCACTAGCACCCAGAATGAGCTGAGGAAGGTACAGCTTAGGACCTCAGACGCAAAAGGACCACATTTACTCATATACGACGTTATAGAAAACGGCCTCCATAATGGATTAGCTTTAGGGCCTAACGCATCTTAAATCTGAGTCTAATCCCACCTACCTACAAAAAAAAAGCAAAAAAGATACTTTTCCATGAATTTATTATAAGCAATATTGAAGTACGTCTCACTGTTGGAGTCCACATTTTATTTTGATTAAAATGAAGTGTTCCAAAACTCCATTTATTAACAACTTGCATTTTGGGTGCCCTTCCACCCCGCATCTCTACGAGGCTCATTTGACATGTTTCGCGGAGACAATTACCCCTTCTAAATCATAGCTCAGCATTTTAAATCACAAAGTAGTTTTGGAAACCATTTCTTAATTTCTTGTAAAATTAAATGCCATTTTGCAAGAAATTAATGAAAAAAAATTTCAAAATGACTTAATAATTAAAAATGTTAATCTATTATTTAGCATAAGTTCCTGAAGACGGAGTAATTGATTCCCCGAAACACCAAAACTACAAGTTATTAAAGAATGGAGTTTTGGAACATTTATAAAAACAAATCTGTCAGCAAACCAGCGAATGCATTGAAGTGTGTTTTATTCACATAAATTAATAAGGAAAAGTAAAAAATCATTTACCTAAATTTAAACTTGGCTCTCGAAATTGAGAGGGCAACTCATTATATGATCCATCATTTTCTGGAATATGAGTTATAACAGTACTACTATCCGGTGATAAAATCATGATGCACTGTTTTGTTTAAACTTGATACAAGTTAATATCAAACACAAATATAATTCAACTCAAAACGTGTTTGTCACTAATCAATCATATGTAATGTTATTTTTTTGTTTTCAAATAATCACTATTTATAAAATTTTAAAATCATTTAACTAAAATTTAATTTAAAAAACTAATCGAGAAGTCTTTTGTCCTTGTTCACTGTAATGTGATAACAACAGTAATAATAACAAACATATATGAAGTAGACGATACCCAAACGCGGCATCCGATAGTGAAAGTATCACCACAACGACTGATCTCGAAGACTCGTAGTAAATAAGAAGGAAGGTCTTCACTGGCAAAACTCAACACAATCTGAAGGGCAAGCCAACGTGCTTCCAACAAGCATGGCCAAACACCGCATCGCTAAACAACGTACATATTCACTCATTTAGCGGCACCACGCAGCAGAACAGGACAACAAGTGGCGGTTGAGTGGGGGGCAGTCATGCACTTGTGTGTATATACTTTGCTTTATATACGCGGGTAGCGTACAAATTCTAGAATATTATTATAAACCCAATAATGTCGTTTTTGATGTTATGTTCAAAAATCTCTACAAAACAACTCGACGGATTTGAATGAAATGTGTATAAAAAAAATTTAACTTAAATTCTAATCAAGTTAAATTAAATGACTCATTTTTAATTCTCATTTTTATTTTTATTTTAGACTCATTTTTAATTCATTTTGACTCATTTTAAATACACATTTTTTTATTTTAGAAAGAGGAGTGAACTGCAATTGGCCTTTTCACGATATATTAAATTTCCCTTCCTTTTTATTTCCATTTTCACTTTTTTCATTACTGCGTCTTCCCCCAAACACATTCTCCACTTCCCCGTTAATTACTTCTCACTCTCATTCCATGCCAACTTCTCCCATTTTTTAGCCCAGTGATTCAATCTTTCATCTTCTTTACCACATATCCTGTTTCTAAAAGTCTTTCACACTTTCTCATCCAATATCTATTTCCCGTCTCCTCACCTCCACATCTGAATCTCGCCATCAATCTTTTTATCATTCATACTGATTCCAGAGATTAAATATTCTGGCATACCTCCCTCCACTTTTATCCACATAAACCTACTATTATATCTACTATTCATTATACTTCTATTCCTCTCTTGCTTCCCCACACCTTCGTCCTCTTTATTCAATATTCTTGCCTTCCATTATCTTATCAAACCATCTATCTACCGACCATCCTATCCTTTCATATGCCTGTTTGTCATTCCCAGACCACACATTGTTACAACCTCCTTTTCTTACATCGTTCATTCCCGCCAAATATACTCCCTTGACCTCTTTATCATATCTATCATTTTTTTTCTTCTGTTAGCCGTACACACAAAATCATCCGCGTAACTCAAAAATCATACAACTCCACTCCTTAATTTCAATCCCCCAGATTGTTCGTTCTTTAGTACCATTTCATATATGTTAAATAAAATTTCACTTAACGGGCAAACTTGCCTCCCCCCGCCCCAACTTTAAACAATTCAGACACTTTCTCTCCTACTCACTTTCGTCCCTTCATACATTTCTCTTATAATCCTTATCAAGCTTTCAAATACATCAACTTTATACATTTTCTTCCAGAATTTCTCCTTTGTTATTTTACCCGACGCAGATTTCAGGTCTATAAACAAGATATACAACTTCCTCCCTTCACAAATCTCCTATTGCTTCATATAATTCAAAGTTACTATGTTATGCATTGTCCCATTATCCTTACCAGCGTGCGTATTAGATAACACCCCCTTTCCCTTCACCTCCTTTGCCAGCCTCCTAATCTACACAAACCATCCATTACTGGTGGAAATATACCTCTTTCACAGATGCTTCCACTAAATTGATCCAGCCCATTTCGTAGTATCCCACATAAATAGATCCATATCTCACTTTCGTTTTTTAACGTTTAGAGATTTCGAAGACGGAGTATGCTCGTTGATCGTCTACAGCGGTATCATAGTCAATACAATGAATTGAAACCTAGTAGACCACTATTAATCGCTTGGAATCGAACTCCAATGAACCAGCATTTGGAAAATGTTACGAAAACTTTAAATAGCGTTAAACTAGACAATATTGGTAACTCCATTCTTACATTTATTTTGTCGATACTTCGATTCTGTCTATGTATCTTAATAGATAGAATTCTCGAACTAGACATGAGTAAACAAGATTACATTTGTTGAGAATACATTTGGTAAACAAGCAGAAAAAAACAACGTGTCAATAGTATTTTCGAGCTAATGATGCAAGTGGAATAGCTTTCATTTTAAGTATGAGAGACCAGAAATAAGTATGAGTATATAATGATATTATTGAGTAAATAATATAATATAAAACGTCGGAGAACCCAGCTCCGACGTAGTAAGGCCCAGTGTCTAGTATTTCTGGGTAACTAGTAGCTGGCATGAATGGTGCTCTTGTCAATAGTGCTGGAAGCAATGGGATGACCAATTGAGGAATGCATTAAAGGCTCTTAAAAAGATCAGTTACAAAATTAAGTAACAACGTATTTTTCGGACGATAAAATAACACGCACCTAAAATTTAAGGAGAAGATTTAAGAGAAAAGGTATTGTGTATCGCACTATCGCTCATCTCAAAATCACTATGCATATCCTTGTCTGAACAGCCATCGCCACTCCCTTCAAAAGCTGCTCATCTTCAGTACCATCCATCGCATTACTTATTCCACATTTCTTAAATGATTTTTATAATTGTCTCCTGTTTTATACTTTCCCAGGATATTTTAAACCAGGTAGAAACTTCTGAAATTCTTGGTTTCATACGTTCTGTTGCTGTAATTTTTTGAAAGACTTCTTAATTGAAACATCTAAGGGTTCTAATTGTCTTGTCAGACCTCCAGGAATGCCAACTAAGTGTGTATTCATTTCTTTTAGAAGCGTTTTCGTTGATTTAGTTTTGTGTGATCTGAATTGATCCTCTATTGTCATGGCACATGATCAGCTCGCCCATATTTTTTTGTATACATAATTTTATTCCTCGTTCATCCATTTAGTCTTTCTCTTGAACATACATCAAAATCCCACTAGGAATTATAAAATTCCTTAATTACTTTCTAGGAATGTTGACGAACGATAAGTAACAATCCAAAAATTTCAATTTCTGCTCAAAAAGTAAAATTTCCTCGGGGAATCTCAATTAGTACAAAGAATCATGCCATGTATTTCTGTTAGCGTCACGCCCAAAGATACTTTTCCACCTATAAACAATGATTTTTCTTTAACAATGATTTTTCTTTAAACAATAATTTTTCTTTATAGAGTCCCTCAAAATATTGATGTTCTCCATTGTACCATGATCGATGCGCACTACAGCTGATTAATCCCAGTACAAGTTCACTATTACACGTATGTCGCTGTTGTCTAAGCCTAGTAACATTTGAACCACTTTTTCATGCTGTGCCACATCAACATTCATATCACGATAACCTGAGTCTCAGTACATGAGTATGAGTACTGCAGTATGTGTACTGAGTATGAGTACTGTAAAGCGTTTCACAAAAACCAAATTGGGTGCAACCCATTTTTTCCTCGCACTTAGTGTATATTCTTGAATGAATATTTTGTAGAAAAGCTTACGGGTATGCATGCACCTGCAGGCCAGATAGTTTAGATAATTTTCCAATGAAGAAAATTCTATTACAAAGAGGCAGAAATTCCAGTTGTCCAAAACATACCCCATCTGTTTGGAGACGCATACAAAAAGAATGTGGATTTAAAACAACTTTGGATGTCGGGAAGAAAATCGTATAATTGATATCTACGTCATTCAAGATATCAATTATACGACTCTTACCCAAAAAAATAAAAAATTCCTTGGGAATCTGAATGAGCACATAAAAATATATCATTCCGAAACCCCGTCTATGATGTACCACCTTCTGTTAGCGTCATGCCCACAGCAAGATACTTATCCACCTATAAGAATCCATAAGATACAATAAACATTAAAGCATAAAAGAAAATTCACTCCACTTGGGTCAGATTTCATTCCGTCAAGTTACACATAATAGTTTATATAATAGGTTACAGTTTACATAATAAATTAATGAAGAAAATTCCATTCAATGGTGATTTACAAAGAGGCGGACATTCCTGCTGTCCAAAATATACTCTCATTGGGCTGGAGACGCACATAAAAGTGGATTTAAAACAAGCTTGGATGTCGTAAAGAAAATCGTATAAATCATCGCTACGTCATTCAATGCTTGTGCTCAAAAAGTGAAAATTTCCTGGCGGAATCTCAATAAGCACAGATATCAAACGATGCAGAGACGCCGGCGATGGTTTATGATGGTTTATGTTAGCGTCGCGCGCAAAGTCAAGATACTTGTCAAGAATAAGTGCCCACAAGATATAAAAAATCATTAAAGGATATAAGAAAATTCACTGCGTCTGGGTCAGATTTCATTATTAATTAATGTTTAGTTGGAAAAAGCTTACGCATATTGATAGAGCGTTTACATAATATATCAATGGAGAAAATTTCATTCAATGATTTACAAAGAGGTGGACATTCCTATTGTTCAAAATATACTCCCATCTGGTTGGGGACGCATATAAAGACAAGTATTCGATGGCATTACTCCATATAGTTTAGTTACTATAGAAGAGCCTACGGGTCTACAGAAAGGGAGTGAATTGGATGCAAACGCTCATGCCGCCTTATTCAATTTGCTTTGTTATTAAATTTGTCACAAGAAAGGACGCAACGAATCAAATCAGACAGGTGTCTGTTTTCCACTACTCCCGCTTGTATCCATGTGGAAAACATCCCACTGGGGTCCACAACTCAGCCATTTATTTTATATGGATGATGGACCTCCCATCCCCCCTCTATTTCAGTAGGGGGTCGGGAAATATATATTACAAGTAGATTACATTTAGCAACTTCAATAGCAGATTAATTGCAACAAGACTCGAACGAACCTCAAAACACTTAAAAGAAAAGAATAGTTCTATATTTTCAAAAAGAAAGTTGTGAATCAATTTAAAAAAGATAATGAAACAAAGGTATTGTTTCAAACAATGAATTTGAACCTAATTGTGGAATTTATTTGAATAATACAAACGAAATATTAAAACACAGAAACGTACTCATATGGAACACAATAATTTTAATATACCCTGGTATATGAAAACATTTTAGCAATAAGAGGCTTACGTTCCTGCTGTTATTCTATATTGTCAGTGAACGACCGAGAATCTATAGAGCAGGCAGGTCATTGAATCATGCGAGTTGGAGGTATATGTATGCGTTCGTTTATGTATTACGGCAACAACCACTTACATTGTTGCCACGCTTTCATAAACTTGCTTTTTATGGTTTTTTATTATTGCCTGTCTCTCTCGCTCCGAATGTTATGGAATAAATCGATGCTAATCGATGTTACTTTTTTTTAAATTAGCATTTCGATAGATTTATGACGATACGCAATCACTTTTCTTTTCATTTCTTAATTAGAAAATGTAAATTTGTGTATTATAATAAAATGTTTAAATACTCATAATTAATATGTTATTGAAAACGAACTAATATTGTATAAATTATCAATAATTTACACAAATGGATTTTAATTGCATTTTCTATAATAAGAATCTCGAAGTAGTGCTTTAAGATTGTTTAATGAAACTCTACAAGGTATTTTAATTAATTGCATGAGTACTTTTTAAAGTAATAATTGAAATTATGTAAAAATTAAAATTTTGATTTCAATAAACATAATTAATTATGAGAATAATTCAAACACCTATTTTAATTTAATCTGGAGGAATAGAAATGGTAGGAATAAACCGACTGCCCGTGGAAAATTTCTGATGAACAGCAAAATAAAAAAAATGCAGAAAGTTCTTGTCCTTGTACATAATTAACAAGAGGAACAAGTATTTGACTTTTTTGTCGGATATTCATTAAAAGGATAGAAAAATTGCTCGCACAAAACAATTTAAACGATAACAAACATTCTTCCAACATGAAACAGAAAAGAATATTTTTTTTTTTTATTTAAAGAAAATCAAGTATTCCAAAACTCCATTTATTAACAAGTTGCATTTTAGGTGCCTCCAGCTGAAAGGACCAGCAAAAGTACGTTTGACATGTTTCGAGAAGACAATTATCCCTTCTTCAGAAACTAATTAAACAGCCTTATATAAATCTAATTAAATGAAAAGAGCAAATAATAATTACCTTGTCCGTCTTTTTTATGCTAAAGTACTATTGTCTCTCCGGAACATGTCAAACATACAGTTGCTGGATTGAACATACAGTTCAATTTGGCAATATTAGAAACAACTTATTATTTTATGGTACGTAATAGAAGATAGGTTATTATATTGAGAAAAATAACAGATTTGCATTTTCTTTTATATAAATCCTTTAAAATTAGCATTTTATGTTAAAATTTTACAATCGCCGGTTTGATTGGATTGCAGAAATATGACAGATTATATAGGTGTAGTTTGAGGTTACAACATTTTAAACGTCAAATCAAGAAATATAATTTATTAGTTATTTATACATAATGCATGGTTTATTTCTCTGAATATGTGTTTCGGCACAAATAAGTGTTAATATAAGTATAAATCTGAATAAGTCTTATCGTACGTTGTTGCTAAGTTCTAAATATTTTCATATAAGGTTAGTTTTAAGAAAAGTTGAAAAGATTTATACATACATTCAAAGATTTATACATAGATTTATACAATATTAACCAAAAACTTAAGTACACATAATAACAATAATCGGAGATATTGCGTCGTTGAGTGAAATGAAAAGAGTGCATAGATGTTTTGTCGCTGACGCCGAAAATGTACCGGAAGGGATGGCTCGGTGATCTTCACGTGCTGCGGGAGACAACCATCATTTGCCCGGAGTCGGCGGCAATGGGACATCTTCTGGAGCTGTTAGCGGGAGTGGCACGCCAGGTGGGTTCATGGATCCTCTGGTCGACTTGGCGATAAATCTAGCACATGTGCGTCTACAAATATCACGGCGTCTGTGGACAACGTACTTTGTATGACTCTTGGGAGTCGTGTGATTCTCATTCTTGAGGGATCGATGGACTTTGCGTTGTTTCTACAACCTCCTTTGACGACAGCCTCTTCTTTTCCTCATCGGCGACACTGTGGACAATTACTAAACCATGGCTACATTAAGAAAAATGCAGATACAAGAAAAGATATGAAAAATGGCTGGTAAGAAATTTTAAAGTCTGCAGATACTTTTGAAATGTAGATGTTTACTGATGATTTTTTGGTCAGTTGTTTGCTTTTATTTGATAATACTTTATACGCAAATTCGCTTGGCATGCATAAAGCGAATTTGCGAATTGATCGCGAATTTGATCGTTAGTTCGAAATTATGCACACAAGATGCGCAAATTTACTCGCCCAACAGTGTGGAACACAACTTAAAACCTGCGTCGGGCTGGTGTTGAGCTGTGTGAGCCTTTTTATATCGAACTCCAAAACTCCTTGTGTACTGTAAGGGGTAGTGGTAACTTGACATGAACAAGAACTTAAAATACCAAAGACTTTTCAAAAGAAAATAAGAAAGCTCATTACGCCATAAAAATCATGCAACTGACAACATCTGGTTATCAAAATTTCCATAAATCTGTCAGAGACTATCTAAGATATGGCCTTTTTCGTGCAAAAAAAAACCATCATTTAATGTGTAGATATCAAAACGATTATGAGATACGAAACTAGATTATACATACACCTATATCTTTGTATCGGTGCGACTAAATGTTTCGACAAAGTTTTGCAACAGATGTCCAAAATAAGTACTCGTGTTAGGAAAATCATAACTTATTCTGACTAAAAAACATTAATGTCTCTTTTTTGCTTCAAATTATGATCAACCATCTCTCAAAAATGCAAGTGCTTACGTATTTCTAATCCCTTTAAGTGAGCGAAATAATAACAAAGCAAAGCTGGGCATATGGATTTTGTAGAATTAATTAATTGTTGTTTAATTATTAAATTGTTTTATTCATTTTTCTCTCTTTTGCGTTAGAGGCTGTTCAGTGGATAACAAAGTAAGAATAAAAGAAAAAAATATATATTTATTGTTGAAAAACCATTATATGTGAATCCAAATAAATTAACTTAACAGAATTTTCGATGCAAAAAAACAATTTCATTTATGTAACCACCACCACTGGTTCACATGTTTTTTACATTAAACATATTAATAATATTAGAATTTAAAATGAATGACTAGACTAACGTATTTAAGATTAATTCGAATTTATTTCTCTTTTTTGTTTCTTAACAGCCTCATGTTTAAAGAGACTGTAAGAATTCATTCTTCTAACGGTCTCTTTACGGATGAGGTCGTTAAGAAAAAAAAAGAAAAAATTTATTTTAAATTTAAATATTAATATTTTCATGTAAAAAAATGTGTATCAGTGGTGGTGGTGGTTTCTTTTCTTTTTCTGACTGATTGAGACATCTGAAATAACTCTTAAACATGTTTGATGACGATACGATCGTTGTTCTCGAAACACGTCACATTATAGGTGCTTTTTCATTAAATAAACCATTTATTTTGGAGTAGAAGCATTGTTGTTTGATTTAAAACATAAATAAATACAATCCACAGAAACATAGATACAAATGGCACCAACACAACTAACGACGTAATAAAAAAATAATTTAATGTAATATGTACTTGTAGTTTTGCCTGATGATGGTCACAAACTGAAACAGGCCTTTATAAATAAAATAATTTCTTATAGTTTCAAATATATTTGTTTAAAACCATATTTTTAAACAAATAGTTATATATTATTTAATATAATATTATTAAGTTTGATCGACAATTAAAAAAATTCTATTAACTGTAGTAACAACATTTTAAATTAAATTCGTTTATATCTATAATTTTGCTTCTGATTTTAATCTAAACTCAAATAAAAGCTCTATTCGAACAATATGAATGGCAACAACTTATCATGGATATAAAGATAAATAATACAGAATGGCATCGTTGAAGCATCATATAAAGCCACGCGAACCTCCTCTGACGGTTAGAGTTTAGTTAGTTAGCAAGCAGGAACCATACAAAGAAGAAAAAATCCAGTAAGTGCCATCACTATTCCAAGCAGAAACAAATCGTGAAATGAAGAAGAAGGCGTAGACTAGAAGAAAAAGAAGAAGGCCCCGATGAGGCCGAATAACTTTTCCTCTTCACGTAGTTCGCATAGTAACGTACGAAACAAAAGAGAAAAGGATACGTTTATAATTCTAATAACGTCCATACACAAGGAAGTTTATAATTTCAAAAGCCATAAGTTTCATTTGAATAAATTTGACAAAAATTGTCTTTTAATTCAGAATGGAATTGTATTTAAAAATAATAATTATAGTCCAAGCATTATTGAAACTACTAGAACCATAGACGTACGCATATACTTTTAAAACAATGGTGGGGAGAGGGCGGGGGCACCAGTTTGTCATTATGTGATCAATCTTATACTAGTCAGAAAGCTTTCAAGAAGAGAAAAATAGGGAAATGGGCAGGTCTCCCCTTGTCCCTCCCGGTATACGACCATGACTGAAACTAAAGACTGATGAGGGAGTAATATTATAGCTACAGCAAGTGAGTTCAGTAAATTCAAACTTCCTGTACAAACATAAAATTTAAATATAATCTCTGCAAATCGGACCAGTCTATCAGCGTCGATTATATTTTGACAAGGATTAGAGACCAATTGTCCAGGATATTGCTTTTAAGGATCCACCGAAATAGTTGTCTACATTTATATGCTTCAAGTGGAAAGAAACCAATAAGCAGCCATGGTTTAAAAATTTCTACGCACACAGCACCCAGCTAAGATTAAACTTCGGCAATAAAAGCAAATCTTTATAGCCATAATTGTGTACGACCATTCGTGATAATTGTGGATAATTGTGTGTACGACCACCATACCCTCCAAGGCAAAGAGATCTCGATTACGAAAAACAAAATGGAGAACAAACAAAATATAGGTACCATAAAGGGTCAAAAGATTGTGTTCTTTGAAAATCGGTTTACAACTATTCCTAGGGTTAATACAAAAATAGAAAGCAACATCCTTTTTTGCAAAATAAAAATTCTGTGCATTTGGTAATCTGGACCATCGCCCCAGAAAATTATTCCATAGGACATACGACAATAAGACATACGGAAAAAACAACCCTTAGAGAATAGCAACACTTTTAAAGAGAAGAACAACACATAAGTTATCATAATGTGGTGACTATTTCAAGTGACACCCAGTAGCTTGATAGAGGTAGACTCATTTATGCAGTAACTACATGTCAGCCTTAAAGTTAAAAGAACGAATTAAAAGTCGCGCGTACTGTTTTAAATTCTACAAATGAGGTTCTGTTGATATTGACTGGAAGACTATTAAGTTTGGCTCATTGTACACTAGGATTGTAGATTCTTTCAGTTTCGACCAGCGCTGCACACATATAATTATCTTTGATTAGGAAATTGAAGTCATCAGCATAGGTAATAACCAAAACTCTAGGATACGTCACTTGTAGATACCTTTAAAGGTCATTAGCAAATATTAAGAACAGTAGTGACCCAAGTACAGACATCTAGGGTACTACCGTAGCAACTGTACGTTCAGTGGACGTATTGATTCTATTTTTGGAATGTATAACTCTTTGACAAAGATCAAACAAATAGGAAGAGAAGTTTATATATTAAAACCGTAAAAGCGTGAGACTCGTAAAAACATGAAAATTTTGGAGGGATGTTATTTTCGGTTTTGAAAAGAAAACCGAAAATAACATCCCTTCTTTTTTATTTGCAAAAATTTTGGAAAAAACAACAGGTCGTTCAAACCTGCTGGTGCAACCTCAGCTGAATTTAGTACGAGTGCCGGTTTGAGGCAGGGAGACATTCTGTCCGCTTTCCTCTTCATCATACTCATGGCCGACGACATCATCATGAGCTGTAAGGACAGAGTCAGAAGTTTCACTGTGCGGAACTGGAGAATGAAAGCCATTGCAATATCGAAGATGGCTTTTGCCGATGATGTGGCACTATTAGCGAAGAATGCAAGGAACTTGCAATACAATCTAAACATTTGGGATTAAGAAATGAGTGCTAGAAACATGGTGATCAGCTCACTGAGGACGAAGTCTATGCTGATCGCTCGCTACCCAAAGCAGCACACTATCCGACTAAGGGAACAAGTTCTAGAACAGGTAAACTCCTTCAAGTACCTTGGGGATACCATTTCCCAGGATGCAAAGATCGACCCAGAATTCAACAAGCAAACAGCGACGGCAGGGAGGCTGTTTCATACTATCGGTCGAGTTTCATAGGCAAATATGAGATCTGCAAGAAGAACAAACTAACTAGCGCGAAGTCTTGGACGCTGACTAGTATACATTAGAGTAGGCTACAAACAGCTGACCTGAAGTACGTACGAAAAGTGGAGAGGAAGACTAAACGAGACATGGTGAGGAACTAGACTATCCGGAACACCCTGAATGAAAAACCCCTCAGTGTGAGAATACAAGAAATGGCGGCTGAGTCACGTAGCACGATTGCCAGAAACCAGATATTCAAGAATGGCTGGGAAGCCCGCTAGGAAGGCAAGAAACCGAGGGGACGACGGAGACTCAAGTTGGAGGATAACCTCAAAGTTGCGATTCGCAATAGAGGAGAGCAGAGTGAACCTGGGTCAGGACACAAACGCAGGACAGGCAGTACTGGCGTGCTTTCATCAAAACCTCTACACCAAACAAAGTAGAAGAGGATGACAAAGTAATTAAGTAAGAAATCCACAAGTTTTTAACTTTCCGAGAAAAATGGGGCAAATGCTGCAAGTACCTTTTTCTCGGCTCATTGTAAACGTACATTTCCATATGTTGGATCGTTAGATAGGTGTTGAATGTGGTCATGGAATAGTCTAGGTGTTGTTATTTCAAAGTAATATTTACAGGGTGAAACTGGAAAATGTGTCCTCTCCATGGCTTTGATGATTGACATTTTTTTTCGATGATATGGAAAGTCGCAGATTATACGCGTGGCAAACTATGGAAAAGAATATTTCAGGACGTTTACAAAAAATGCTAAATGGACCGTGTATGACTTTTAGTTTTTGAGTTCTGAATTATTTTGTAATTTTTTTAAATTTTCATGTCACGGAAAAAAACCGTTAGGGACATTTTTAAATATTTATATTCATAGCTCTTGAATAAATAGAGGTAGCACCGTGAAATTTGGATATGTTAGGTAAGTCTCCTTATGCTTTCGTTTATGCATAAACGCAGTTTTGCACGCATTAGTTTCAAAAAAGCAGGTCACTAAAAATGGTAGCCCGCTGGCTTTGTGTATTATACGCTAATATTGTATTTAACGTGGAAAATATAACAGATGGGAACATTTGTAAACATGCAATAGTACAATATTAGTTTTGAACAAGATTTATGTTATACACAAGTTGTAAATGGTCTGGGCTCAAAACTATAAAGGGTTGAAGTACTTGGTTCATCCCTACTTTTAAAAAATCTTATGTTTTGTTAATATTTATATAATTTGAACATGGAAAGACTCGTTTTACGCGTTTTTATACAGAGTACTGTCCCATTTTTTTTATTATATGTTGAATAGAGCCTTGCAAAAAACTTTAATTCCGGTACTTTGTGCTAATTTTGGAATAGAATGCACACGCAAAAACAGCCTAAATATTGTCGACATTATATCGGCTGTGGGCGAAAAAATAGTTTGATTTGTAGAAATTTGTTCTCACTGTAAAATTATGTAAATTGAATTGAAATTCGCTGTATAATGACCCTTTTTCAATTACCATGTTTAATGATTTTAGGCCAATTGACCGTTACTTATATAACGTTTGAAGCTTTAGAAGAACATTTGCAGCATCGTACACTAGGGTTATTAGTTTTAAGAGAGTTTTGTGAAAAAATATATAACTATGTTTTCCACGCATTTGACAACTGTTAATCAAACTGAAAATTTGCTTAATTTTGCCCTCTCAAAGTTGGCCGAAGCTGTGCAACTGAGATTATTTAATCTTAGACGTCGGCTAATTTTTAACAATAAATGCGTAAGCGATTTTTAGTTACATTTAATTTAATATTAATTCACCAAATGAGAGTGATACATATTATGGAGAATATGTTTATCTGTATATTTACATATATTACACTAAAGCAAATTATTTAATTTTACGGATGCCGGCTGAAATATTATGAACAACTGTTGGTAAGTACTTAACTTTTTGAAATCTCCCAGTATTTAAAACAAGTTTTTATTTTATGGTGTCTAATACAAGATTACACATATTTTATGAGAAAATAACAGATTTGCATTTTCTTTCATATAAAACTTTTAAAATTATCATTTTATGTCGAAAATTTGTAATCTCCAGTTTGTTTATATTCTATTAAACTTGACAAGTCACACAGCATACATATAATGTTTTGATACCATAACCATGGAAATATAAATTATCAAGTAAATGCAAGAGTGCGCAATGACGTTTACAAACAGAATTTGATGATTTATTTCTCTGAATAAGAGCTTCGGGACTATTATTATAACTATCTTACGTCGTTGTTGAATTGTA
>WYDF02088744.1:0-10946 GCA_009867245.2 Adranes taylori | reverse complement strand
CCACACACGGAAAGCAGATTGAGGTGGAATAGTGCGGCGGGGGGGCGGGGGGGGGGACGGGGGGGGGCGGCAAAAAGGTACCGTGCTCCGGGCGACAATAATGCTTGGTACGCCACTGCTCCTGAAGTACTTTTTTTTTCCTAGTTTCGCACGAAACAAAAAATGTAATTACTATGTTACACTATATGAAGCATGGACAAGTAGTTGTAGATCTTTCATTCTACGCTCGCTTCTACCCTTTTTGGTCTTTTCTAAAATCGTTCTAAACGTGATATGTGACGTGACACTGTCAATTCTCGGGCCTAGCATAAAGAGTTTGTGTATTTGACAGTTATCATTAAAAATACAATAAAGCGCTGACATGCAAAATTTCTGAACAAAAAAAATTGTTCCTGTCCGGCACATTAGACTTACAAAGAAAATGAAAGAACCGTTCTGAGGATTCATAGTCTACACCTGTCTACCAAATTTCATCTAGATCGGTCCCATAGTAAAGGAGAAATTCTTGAATACACATCGGTGCATCCATACGTCCACTGAAAAATCGAGCCTTCTTTTAATTTTTTCATAAATTCTCAACTCATCGAGTGAACAATAACCATTAATTTGATATATTAATTTCCTGCCATTTCAAACTATGCAGTTCTCAGCTCCCAGGACCTACATTCATGGGAGCTGAGATCCCTGTCGGAAATCATCCCAGGAGTCCATTGAGTACCACAATACTGAGATCAACGCAACAGATTGGCTGGTCATGAGCAGGAAGGAGTCTGAGAATGGTTAAACAATAGCCTACTCCACCGATCAGGAATCCTTTAGAAAACTGGAGGTCAACAAATTATCAGCGTTCAGGGGCATCTCACGCATTACTTTTAGGTCTTAAAAGCCGAGCAAAACAAGCAGAAGAGGAATTAACCGAGCATTGGATTCCCTGGGAATAAGGCTAGATCTGGTAAATCTTCACCACAGTAAAGCCGCTACTGCGGCTATTAGAAAAGTGATATTGTCCACATACAATAGCCATAGGCTCACAAGAGCCAGTCAGAGGTCTGGGGGATTTCGGTAGAAAACTTGATTATAGCAGATTCACTGAAAGCCAATTAACACACCTACGTTCTAGGGACTTAGCAGTACTCAAAATCCGTCCGAACCGTGGTCCGAAGGAGTATATGTTTGGATCCATCTACATACCTTATGACTAACCGACTTCTCTAACAATGGAAATGAACAATTTTATCAGCCAGAGCATCTTAATCGGAGTTAGTCTTGGGTTGTGAAGCAATAGGAAACTGGATCAATCAACATATAGGCTACTGTGCAAAATCAGAAGGAAATCAACACTGTTTCATAGAGAAGCCATGTTAAAACAAAACCTCAGATCTATTGATACTTGGCAGGAATAACATCAGAAAGATAACTGGTCTGTTAACAGGACATGCATCTCTGAAGTTACATATGGCGAAAATTAGTATACACACTCCTGCAGGGTGGGTTGTGTTTAGAGGAAAGCGAGACACCCCAACATATCTTATGTGAGAGTGAAGCTTTGGCATCCAGAAAGAGAAACCAATTTGGAGCAACGAAAGTTGAATGTGAATTGGTACAAAAACCCTCTCACAAGGAAAAACTTGAAGCTGGTTAAGCACAAATATAATGGACTGGTGTGAATAAACAATACGAACAATAAGCTGTAATTTTAGGCATAATACTAAGAATGATAAGCCTTTTCCTAAATAATGCACTGGTCTGCGACACTGTATAGTAAAATACGCATCGATAATGAATCTTACCAAAGCTATAGATCAAGGAATGGAGAAGGGGAACGTAATTTTGGGGAATGTAAAATCTCTGATTTCACAAATTTTCAAAATTAAACTGCAATGACAGTTGTTTTAGGAATACCTGTGAAATCCCCAATGAATCTTGCAAATATGGAACACTTCTATCAGTAAATTTCCAAAATTGCATAATTGCGTCTTTGTGACTCAGTTCCTCGACTTCAGTGTTCAGTGCGCCTCAGTGTACGTCGTCCTTGCAGTTCTTATGTGGTAAAACTCCACATTAGCCAGAGTTAGAACCTAACATAATTTGAGCTCTCAAAAGACTGAGAGGCTGTGACACCAGAACCTACAAAACCTAAAAATATCTTGCCTACAAAACATATATATGACCAATTATCAACCAGCAATTCTGTACTCTTCATAGGGTACAACACTGGTAAGCGTGTGATCCTTAGTAAAATTCTCAAACTCCAATAAAAGTTTCCAAGCGCTAATTTGTATGAAGTTTGCGAGGCGGTTCGAATCAGTGACAGATTGAAAACACTTCAATCCAAATATCCACTTAGACGCTCACAAGAAAACAACCCAATAGCCTACAACATTATGAGGTCCACTTGGATAGTCCAAAAATGGTCCAAGGCGTCGTAAGCTGCCAGGAAAACGTTTTCGCCACTCATCAGTTAGTCCTAATATCCTTTCGTTAAGGGACATTACCATAAACAGCATATAAAAAATCAAAAAAGATAAAATATACATAACAAGGAAAGAGAGAAAAAAAAAGTTTAAAAAAAGAAAAATGACTTATCTCTTCTACTGCTATCATTAACATCTACAAGTCAACTGGTTATAGCAGCGTAACATCAAAAGCAATTACCTAACCTAACCTATTCGACAACTAAGCACCTTCAATCTTGCCCAAGGTGTTTCCAAGGTTTTGCATGCTTCCCTTAGCTGTAAAGCAAATGCTGTAGCATATAGCTGAATATCAAGTGCAGAAAACCCTAGAGGCACGGAAGTTGCACACAAACTTGACCCATGATGGTTTAAGGGTCTCTGAGGGTATACAACGAATTGCATCGGGTATACAAACATTTGTATGGAGTTTTTCCAGCATGAATGAAATTGTGCTTGTTTAGCTGCGTTTTCTGTCTAAAACTAGAGTTTTCTTCTACACATTTGTATAGTTTTTCATTATTATAGATACACTTGTGTGCCTTAAAAAAATATTTACTTGTGAAACTAGAACCGCATTGTAAACACTTCTCTGGTTTTCCATCAGTACGAATTTCTACACTTGTTATCAAAGAATTGTTATGTAGTAAACTAGTATCATATGTACAATGCATCTCTTCATAACGACTTTCTTTCGTGGTTTTTAAGTTGTCTTTAGCTTTTAATTGCTGGGTGTCACTTGCCAATAATTCATTATCTATAATTTCAATTTTAATATCCACATCAGATTTATCGTTTGCGATTTCGTCCGTAAACACAAAATTTGTTTCTTCAACAAAAGGAATCGCAATTTTCCGATAAGGAACTCGGTAAGCACGCAACGAGGTAATGGCTCTAGACTTGCGTACGTGAATGTTCTTAAGCCGCTAAAATAAAATCCATTCAAACACCAGAAACCACGGTTGAAGAGAATCTGTAAGCCTTTCAATTCAAATCTCCTTCCAGTCAATACTCTCTCGATATATTTACACCCTTAAGGTGTTTGGCTGGTGATAGACAGATAGTATATCTACATAATTCGTTTATATATTTTAATATAGGGATGCAAAGAGCGTGAAAATTAAACTAGCCACCATATTAATAGGACACAGTTTGCAATACCCCAATAAATGCCCGTTAATCTTACAAAACTTGAATTACGATAGAACTTATAAAGGAAAAAGCTGAAAGTTGAATTCTTATCACGTTATGCGTATTAGGTCTTTTACTCATCGAGCAATAAGCCTATCGCATAATAATCCACCTTCTCTTTTATTGCTCTAAAAAGTAGAGAATATATGATTTCTCTATGTACACTTCCATACGTACGACAACTCTTATTTGATGACGATCATCATAATAAAATACTAATGACCCAATCACTCTTTTCCTGCTGTTCAGACATTCGGAACATACAAATGTATTTATGTGATATCTTCTATTCAGGTTGCCGAACTTTTTACTGAAAGCCAAACATTTTATTACATTAAAAATCGAAGTCTCGATGGCTAGGCATTTTCACAAACGGAATATGTAATTAGTAAGATCAAATCATTTCTTTTCGATAACCTGAAATGCAATAGCTTTATTTCACGCACTAGTGTGCACTAGTCTAGTACGATAATATAGTATACCAGGACTAGTAGGACTAGCTAGTACTAGGTAGTATGGTGTAGTGCTAGTATAGTACCTTGCTGTGGTCTAGGTAGCTTAAGCTAAACAGTCTATGTAATACCCACTTTAAGTATTTACCAATAGCTCACTTTTAGCCAATTCCGGCAGAGTAAAAGTCAAATCACAGAAAGAAGAATATGCAAGGAGCATTGCGAAAAAGCTATAGGAAGCCCACACAGGCTTTATCGTAAGATGTATAGGTTTAATGATCAATTTGTTAGTTTCGTAAAGCGCTAGCCAAATTGAGTGGTCCCAAATCGTATAGGTGCTACGATAAATGCCGACTGGGATATTAACTCATTCAAATGCGTAAAATGCGTAAATGAGCTTCGAAATATTTTTAGAATCATCACTGAATTCCTCACTGAAAACCTTTGCACCGAATCATATTCCATAATCTTGAACTGCATTTTACCGATTCTAACCCTTCCCATGTCATTTAAAGCCTGACATTTGTTGTTATTGTCATGTTTTTCTAATTCCTTATACATTTTACTTACACGGTTCTTTGTGTATTTATTTCTCCGCTTTTTTTTTGTTCAACATATCGCAATTTAAATTATTTCCAAACCTTTTTTAATTTTTCTGCTTGAAATGTTAATATACGACAAAAGTCATAGAAACAGTCTGGTTACCTTAAAAGAATCACCAATATTTTATAAGAGCAGCGAGTATTAGGTATCCTGACTAATCTATTGTTCTTTGTCCTTTGTAGATGTATCGTTGTATAATACGTAACATTGAGGACAACGACGTACATTTATTGTCAGTTGATATTTGATGCGAATTTCTATGGGCCATTGATTACGCGTTCTTTTGCTATAATATTATGTGTATTTTATGCGTGTATAGTATGTATACAATGTTCATAATAACATAAACCGGCTGCACCATATAAAACATTGCATATAGTAATATAATTCATGCCACGTTTAAAATTGAACAACCTTTTCTATTTATCTCAGTAGCTATGAAAGATATGAAAAAATAATTGAAAATCGATAAGTTTCATATTTTTCGAATGTGTCCGCATCTTAGGTAAATATGACAACTGTAGGATTTACGGGTTGGCGAATTCGTGCGTACGCGAATTCGAAAGTCCAAGACAGACTGACGTGCGAAGCACACGAGACTGCTCTGTTGCAAATTTTCTCTGTTGCGAACGGCGAAGGTGTCCGCGTCGTAAGCAAATACTCATGTGTTGGCAAATTCGTGCGTAGATAAATTAAAATGTTCAAGGCCGTTTGGCGTGTGAAGCACGCTAGGCTGCTCTGTTAGTAATTTCCCAAAAATTATCAAAGCAAACTGCGGAACTATCCGCGCTGTAAGCAAATATCGGGAACAAGGATTCGTGCACAGGCGAATGCGCAAGCCCAATGCAGAAAT
This sequence comes from Adranes taylori, assembly GCA_009867245.2. Classification (NCBI taxonomy): domain Eukaryota; kingdom Metazoa; phylum Arthropoda; class Insecta; order Coleoptera; family Staphylinidae; genus Adranes; species Adranes taylori. The sequence goes on along the minus strand of WYDF02088744.1, from coordinate 5,394 downwards.
TTGCCGAGAAAAGAGTCAAAAGCGGCCGTAGACCACGGCAATGTGGACAGCAAAGCTGCCCGGATCGTATGCAAGTACGGGAACTGAGGGAATCATTGGTAAGCTCTTTTTATATTACGCTAGTTTTATTTCATTTATCCTAAACAAATATGCTACAAGTAGAATTTAATAGACAACAATTATAAAGACACGTATAAAGTGACAGTCAAAACTGAAATTGCAACGTTTGTTTTATGCGAAATATAATGGAATATAGTAGGACTTCCAGTATATGAAAGATACGGTAGCCATCACATTCATAACGTTTGTAAATGCAAATATTTACTTAAACTTTGCATCTGAAGTTCCTTTAGAACATTTTAAATCAGACATACTTGAATTTCGGTTATAGACACTTGAAGTGTATCCAATGCCTTTTAAATCAGACATACTTGTATTTCGATTATTGCTTTTTGTTGATGCGAATATTACAAATTTCACGTTAATAATTCACGGATAAAATGAGCTCCATATATGATGTATATTGGTACAATCCTGGTAGGGTTTAAGGAGAGCAAATACTGTGAACTTGATTCCTTATTTAATGAAGAGTTGTATAATGTGTATAGAACGCTAACACCTTATTAGGGATAGATTTTACTCAGTGTAGGGGAGGTAAGCTGTTAGTGAGCTCCCAAAATCGCACTAATAAAAACAGACCGTAGAAGATTCAGCGGCACTGATGGTGTATTTTTCTAGTAAATGACAAATAGTATATAATACTCAAGTGAAACGCTATGAAGAGGAATAGCGAAAGTGATGTGTAAAGTAAAAGTGCTGAACAGATGACAGCAACGCATATATACGTGTTGATGCTTAGTTTTTGATCGATTAGTCTGAAATTTCAGATAGTGATTAATTTTAATGACGCTTAAATCAACGTGACAAATATGGTGGTGGCGCTGGGAGTAGGATAATTTGATATGCGTATATAAAATTGACGGTATAGTTTGGATTTTTTTTTTAAAATTTTAACGAAATGTGAGTAAAAGATCAATATCCAAATCAATTAGAAAACACCGTCGGCATAACGGTGATGTCCTATTGTTATATAAAAGTCCCACTTTGTTTACTTTTATGTACTTTGAAAGATATTTCTTAGTTATATAAAATCTGCCTCTAGTCTATGATCGCCCTGATGAAGACTTAATGTTGGAAATGGGAATTCTTCCTCTTTTTTTTTATCAACTATGATAATTGTTGTATTTGCACCAGCGGGTCGTGGTTCTTTAAAAGGCTTTGTTAAGTTCCTGTTTTGATTTGGACACCACTCCGGCACGCGATGTGAACCTACAAACTCGTGTAGCAGGAGAACAAAATTGGTGAAAGACGATTCAAACTAAACAAAGTCTTAATTAATGATATCCAATAATAATACAAATTTATATCAGTAATGTGAAATAGACTATGGAATATTTGACATGTTCCATACGTGAACATGGGGCAAAAGGATGCACCTAAGGTTTAAATAATTATAAAAACAACAAATGTGGACGAAAAAACACTTTACTCTATGGCATGTTAATACAATCATTTAAGTATGAAAATTTTAAATATTTGATTCTTCAGTGGGCGGATCAGTATATATTTCGGAACAAGCAGGACACGAATGAGTTATAGAACAGAATAATTTTGGCTTTCTGCAATCATTCTTTTTCTTGTTTCTTGTTTGCAATCATTCCTTTATCCATGGTAGAACAACGTTCATAAACTCGCCCAAATATTTTCGCAATCTGGAAATGAGTTATATTTCTTCGTGGATTATTGGTTAACCAACGATCACATTCATCCGCGTAAAATGTTTTAAGTGGTTTAAAATAACAACGGTTCAAAGGTTGAATTCGATGACTGCTATGCGGTGGAAGTTTCAGCAAATGTATGAAATTTTCTCTTCAAAACAAAATATCCTCCAGTGATCTATGAAATGAATGGTTGTCCAAAATCAACAAGACAGCATACTCAGCATTAGCTCTCTCTTGGGCTTGAACATGTTTCTACCAGTCTAAAAACGCAGTGGTGTTCATATATCCTGTTTATGAGATAAGACCTATAGATTGGGGCAGAGCTTCATCCATAAGTTCAGTCTCCATTCGCTTACGAGGGAATATCAAAGCGGGGGTGCGGGGATAATTTTTCTGCAACACTCATGGCACATACAACAGTCATTGCTTTACTGCGCTCGGCAGATGGTATCAATGCCGCAAATTTTTTTCCTTAACTATTGACAACCTTCTGCACCTTTTTTGGCACAGTAGATATTCCACTTTCATCCATGTTGTATACAGAACCCGGAGGAACTATATATTTTGTGCAAAGATGGGTTATATTCAAAAAAACCAGCAGCGGCGATTTGGGTTTTATTGAAGCCTAACCCTCATCAAACTAGTTGGATTTGGTGCTCTTAAAGAGAGACTATATTTTTTATAAATTTGTATTCCCAGTCCCTACAAGCTAACTGATTAAATGTAATCGAATTAAATGGCTGTTGAACATTATTTACGATGGCATACTTGTACGCAATGCTCCTCAAAGTTTTAAAAGTTATTGTCCGATTCTTTACAATGCTGAACCAGCATTCTTTCCGTTTCATATGTAAATACTGACGTATAGTTGCCAAAGGATATTGCACCATGTCCAGACTTCAACCTTTTTCACAAAGTGGACTCATGAATGCAGCATTTTACCGTTTGCAGCATTTCCTCTGTGCACAATGTGCTTGCAGACTTTCTTTAATAGTTCCTGCAGCAGAGAAAATTTTAATTAAACTAGCCATGTGGACAAAATTCTTAAAACGTAGGGCAAAAGTACGCGCGTATTATTGCCGGGTATAAAACTGTGACTTATGCCCCATACACTTAACCAAATTTCAGATTTACCGCCAGTTGTACTCTGAGAAGATCTATGAGGTTTGCAAGTGTTTAATATATCGAGATGTATTGTAGGTTATATAGACATTTTGTTTAAAAAATGCAATCACCGGTTATTGTACAATATCTTATGAATTAGTTCGTGAAAATTGCATGCAAATATAAAAAAATAATAAGTACCTCATTATAATAACATAACTTCACAAAAATTTTCACAAAAATATTGACGGGCATCAATACTGCTGTCGATGGTTATGGCATGACAGGGTTGCCAGATTGTGTATCTGGCTTAGCAAAACGGCTTTTAAGACATTTGCTCCATGTGGACTATTGCCCCCACTCTACTCTACTAATAATTATTAATTTTATTCTCTATTTATAAGAAGAAATTGTAAATTGTCATTCCGTTCTTGTAAGTATATAGAATGCACTATGAGTATTGCAGCATACCTGTTTCTGTTGCAAATCAGGACAACTTTAAAGCTTCTTTTCGACGAATCAACGAATAGTATCCAATCAGTGGTTTCTTGCGGAATCTTGAATGCCTTAAACAGTCCACACATCACTGCAGAGTACTAAGCCTCCTTCTTCCGAAAAGTATGGAATAAAATCTTTTTCTTTGTACCTAAACCAGGAAAATAAACGCAACCAAATTCTTATCCTTAAGCCGTGAACCAAGCAATTCTGAAGCCTCTTTCGTCAGATGTAAGTCATGGAAGCCTCTTTCAGCGAATCAAATCGTTCAGTTCAGTTTGTGTAAAAGGTTGTGGAGCAGAATTGGCAGGTTAATTTCTAAACCATCTACTTCAGGTAAATGTACTAGTTGAATATGCACTGGTACATCGTGGACCATGAGAGACAACAAATAAAGCCGATGGCTAATTTGGATAAACGATGTTCTTTTTATTATTCACATTGAAACCGTGAACACCGGTTGAACAAAAGTAATAATCATCACTATCATTTTGTGGCTCCCGCCAGACCATTGGAACGCCAAATCTGAAACAATGTTGTTCACCCTTTGACCACCCTCTCAGTCCTTCAACACACGCATAGCAAACATGGTGGGATGCCCAAGTTTTGTCTTGATCTCCTACTTTTACACCGAAATACGCGAGATACACTTGCCGCACGAACTATATTATATGCCTTTTTTGTCTTGACACCATTAATTCAGAAATGTAACTAAAGGAATATGATGACTTTGTATAGTCTCTTGACGCCATTTTGAATACTGTATGTTTGCTTTTTAGCGTATATCCGCCGACACAAACACTTTTGATCTCGGAGGATACGTACGAACGGTTGCGTCAACATAGACAGCCAGCTGAGATGTACAACACGTTTAATGACGAAAGTGCTGCCATCTGCCGGTTTAGGATGTGAACGATTCGTTTTCATCATAAACCGATAGATTACAGCATTTGCTATGATATTTATGATTTTTTTTTGTCGATATATAACGCATTTTGATAAATTGCAATTTGCAAAAATTCTGACGTGATGGAAAGAAACTTAGATCATTTTTGGATTCAGCGCACAAACGTACATAGGAATCCATCATCAAAACTTGATACAACCCAAAAAATGCAGGCCTGTATTATTCTTACGTATAAAAATCTCGATAAATATTCTTGCATACGTCATCCGTCACAATTTTAAATTATTAAAATTTCTGGTGTTATTTACTGTGATTTATTTTCTACCATTTAGCCATTTTTTTGGTTTTTTTTTATAGATAAAATTTTCTTTAATCACTTTTCTATTAATTTTCACCTTCTTCTCTACATTCTATAGAAAACCCATTTCTCTGCTCTTGTCGCGTCACTTCCGTCGTATTATATTGTCTTTTATGCTCAATGTCAACTTCAGCAAATTATCCAACCTGGAGCTGAATTAATTGTACTTAGTATTTAATTTCAATTGATCTTTTGTCTTAAATTTTCTGACAATCATATATCAATCTTGGAGTTAATATAAACAATGTTTTAACTGTTTATTTTCCGTAATTTCAAAGCTCCATGACTTAGTGATCTAATAGCAGTATATTCCGTAATGATTTTTTAAATGAGCTGTCCTATCTAAGAATTTCTGTCAAACATAAATAAACCGAAATTTTTACCGAGACAAAGCAAACATTCGTCTCCGAATGGTATGATGATAATAGAAAAATTAGTATTCTTCTTCTAGTATCCTAACATAGACGTATTCCTTTTACGGTTGTAAAGTTTCATCATACACAATAGTAAGTTCTATATGACTTTGCGTAACATGTCTGAACTGATAATTATCTTATATTTATTAGATTATCTATATGTTATTCTAAAATCAATTGTATCAGCAAGTCGGGAATCAGGTTCCAAATTTTACGAGTAGCCAGGTTTTCCAATATCGGCTACACTTTGCACTGCTAAATAAAGCTACAATGTATACGTATAAACGAATTGTGTAAGTGGCAACCGGTAGAAGTTTCAAAGAACATTTATAT
>WYDF02088733.1:0-10946 GCA_009867245.2 Adranes taylori | reverse complement strand
ATATGACCCGCAATATGTGAGTAGTTGATAATTGTAGTGTAAATGCAATAAACTTTCAAAGTAATAGTTTTATTATACTAAATAAACATTTAAAATGACTTACCTCATGTTATATTATCCAATATTCTTTTTAATAGTATGATAATTGATATAAAATGTCACAACAGACTGATGCAGTCCAAAATACCATCAAATATTAGGTTATAAAAGCAAAACCAATGTTACCAATTTATTTCTGAATACGTAAATGTACAAGAAATACCACCTTAAACGTTTATAAGGTGATTCCTGGTTAAAATTCCCCCAGTGGAATAGATAAAGCAATGAGTGGGACATATGTGACCCTGTGGTCCCCAAAGGGATAACCAATCAGCATATTTCGGTAATGCTGATTTTTAATTTCCTGTGCATGTCTCACAGAAATCAGTACTCGGCAAGGGTAATTAGTACCTGTTTCTTAGGAATAAGGTGTGTTTTAATTTACACTTATCACTTAGTTTTCGCGCATGGGAACTACGACTCTCCTCATAATTTGGAAGCGTTTGCTTCGTGCAACTTATTCTTTGCCCGTCGGAATAATTTATGATTCTTCCCGTCGGAATAATTTATGAAAAATAGACATCACGAATTTATACTTTTTGCATCAAAGCACATTTTATAATGTTTAACAGTTGATTAACATTTCACTATGGGACAATATTAATCCGTTAAGAGATGGCGCAACTACCAAATAATTTAGAAGCATGGCTTCACAGTTTATTATTGCAATTCTTATGTTTAATAGCTATTTCGAGAGTCTGTTGAGATTTGTAAGTCCGATATTTAAAATGGTCTATCCTATCGACCTTCATTTCACTCGGTAGTTTTTTAGGATAATTTATACTTCTTATTTAATTATGTGGCTAAAAATTATTATATAAATAATGAATATATAGAAACAGCTTGAAGTAGCTAAGTAATTTTGTTAGTTGTAATTGAGAGCTTGCTAAATGACGCTTTGCTTTTTTAAGGATAGTAGGTATGTAGGGGATTTGAAAATAACTTTTTATTTTAGGATTGACTTTAGATGAACTTCTTCGTAGACAAAGGAGGATGATGAAATAATACCAATCTTAAATGAATTGAACATAGCTATTGTGCCGCCGATAAATACGTGTCAAGAATTAACGGATGAAGACTTGGGGGATGAAGAAACTATGGTAGTACACAATTTACCTGGTAGTCAACTTAAGACAGAAGCCAAACTTATAAATATCGATGAAGATGATGACTATTGCGAAGAATATAGTATTTCTCTGAGTTTACTAAGAACATCCAAAGAAATGTTAATTGGGAAGCGAAAGATTTGAAATTACAAATAATTTCATAGCCAACAGTTTGAAATTATTTGTTATTTGATGATGACGTTATAAATATGTTTGTTCAATCGAGTAACCAATACGCAAACCGGAAAAATAAAGTTGATAACTTTACTCGCACCGAAATGTGATCTTCTTTGGAATTTTCTTGCTCATTATACACGCATGTTCTCCCTTGAAAACGCATATTCTGGGAAACTTCAAGTGATATGCGGAACGAACTTATTGCGAGTGCACTATCCAGAGACCGATTCGAATTTTCACTATCTAATTTACATTTTTTGAATAACGATGTCCTCAATAAAGGAGATAAGTTTGCAAAAATAAGACCTTTACTTGACAAGTAGAATATCATCTTTCAGAAGTTTGGGCCGATTGCTGAAAATCACATTGTGGACGAGTCAATGGTTCCATACTTTGGAAAACATGGATGTAAACAATTTTTCAAGGGTAAACCCATACGCTATGGTTATAGAATATGACTGGGTGCTACAAGTAGTAGAGAATTTTGTATGTAGTTGGGACCATATCAGAGTGCAAAACCAAACTAAATCCCAATAATAAAACTTTTGGTCTTAGACCATCTGTTATTTTGCAATATAAAAATATTCTTGCTAACTTGGGGCCTTTTCCGTATCATCTGTTTTTGGATAACGTTTTTACAACAGTTCCACATTTACTTGAATTTCAGAATAGAAGCGTATGTGCAATTGGTATCATTAGAGAAAATAGAATGTCTAAATGTCCAGTGTTATCAAAGACTGAGATAAGTATCTAGATTCTTATCAAGTACTATCTAGATACTAACAAAAGGAACTTGATATATAACGTCAAAAAGTGACACTTTTGCTTGATAGCTTACTGTTTGGATATTACAGAACAAAATGCTTGGCAACATTACCATCTTAAAGCAGAACATACACGTGAAAAATTAGACCATAACATATGTCACAGACAAGTACCTCTAAATGTAGACTCAGGTTTTGACAATCAATGGCATTTTCTCACAAAGCAAGAGAAACAAACTAAACGCAGAATGTGCGACACAAAAGGTAAAAAAATACGTTTAAAAAGTGTAATGTTGCTTTACACATGTAGTGTTCCCAAAAGTATAATGGTCATGTGTATGTAATGTGTAAATTGTATAATATGTAATTATGGTATGTTATTATTTTTAATTTTTTACTTTTATACAGAGTGCAGGATCATCACCCCAACCACGTCGACCTAAAAGATCTTTTGTACCATGTTCCTTCTTGTCGTTTAAAACCGTCACAGTTCTCTCATGAACCTGAGGACTGTTTTCTCGGCATTTACTGTCATAGCCCCCAACTGTCTTTGTCTGCAGATCGATTCTGCCTGACATTCACATAAGATGTGTTTTGCCCTTTCTGCCTTTTAATTGCATAAACAGTATGTAGAATTCTCAACCTTACCAATTTTATGTATATGGTAGTTTATTGGACAATGCTCCGTTATACAACCCGTATTTATCGAGAGTCCCTCTTTGTTAGTACTCAATATTTTGGTATTCACTTCAGATGTCAGGTCTATAAAGACCTTTGAATGTTCTTGTACTGGGACTTTGTTCGAGTATTTAATTCTGCCTTCGTATTCCCATTATTTTAATATCCGCTTCCTGTTAGACTACAAGACAGACCGGGGCCTATTAAATTACTATTTGCCCCTTGTCTGGCTAGCTTGTCCGTTATATCGCTGCCCTCAATCCCTGAATGTGCTAGCACCCACCGTAACCTTAAATGGTTATGTCTTGCCAGTTCTTTCAGGTGCGTCAGGCAGTCCCACAATAACTTAGACTCACAGTTTTAGCCTGTAATGCCTTCAGCACTGCTTGACTATCAGTGTGTATATTGATACTAGCACCTTTCATGCTTTTTGCATCATTTCTGGAGCACAGTTATCAATAGCTATTATTTCAGCTTGTAGAATAGAGGTATGTGTACCCAGTGTAATCACTGTGCTACACTTAGGGCCATACACTACAGACCCTGCTCCACTATTATCCAATTTAGAACCATCTGTATACGAGTTCAACGTACCTTTGCCATATGGAGGGTCATTTTCCCAGACATCCCTGGCATGAAGGGTAACTACAAATGGTTGTTCAAAGTTGAACTTTAGTGGCATGTCATCCCACCTACACTCGGTGAGTGGTGCCGCCCCCGGATCTTTGAGGATTTTTAAATGTCCTATAAGATTGCCAGGTTTCATTTCTTCAGTAGTCGGTGCATGTGAAGCAATCCTGTGAGCGCCTCCAGTGCAGTAGTGGGAGAGGTAGACATCGTCCCAGTTATGCTAAGTCATGCAGTTCTTTACAATTTTTATAGTATGCTCTGTGCCTTCTTTTGTTCTACTTTTGTTCTACCATATGAGAGCTCAATACACTATAATGGGTCTTACAATTGCTGTATAGGCCCAATATATCACTTTTGTGTATTGTAGACCCCTGTTCTATAGCTTTTTGCAGGTATACAAGGGTCCAGAAGCCTCTTGTTGTAATTTCTACAAATGTGAGTTCCAGGTCAGTTCGTGGTCCAAGATTAGACCTTATCGTGATCGCGGAATCATTGAGAAAAATTGAATCACTTCCCTCAGTCCTTTTTCTCTGCGCCACTTTGTTGTAAGGTTTAGAGCACTTTGCATTCTAGTAGTCGTGTTGACCTTGTTCTATCAGCAGTAGGTCATCCGTATACCCTTGTACCTAATGGCTAGACTTTGTTAAGGTGTGCATTAGGTCGTTAACTACAATATACCAAAGCAGCGGTGACAGAACCGGTTTTGCAGCATTGTGTTGATCCACGCAATTGCCGGTTCTGGTAAACCCTTATTGTGTGCTGTGCCTCTATAGTTTCATACGACGTGTTGTCAAAAGTCCCCTCTATGTCGCACAGTGTGCTATTTGTTTTGTACCCATCGATTTCTCTATCTAACCCACTATGGTATATAAGGCCGTATTGGTTGACTTGGCCTTTTAGTAGGCAAATTGGTTAGGGTGGATTGGTGCTTTATATAGGATTTCGTTTTTTTAGAAACCTATCCAGCACCTTCTCCATTCCCTTCAGCATAAACGAAGTTAAGCTGATTGGTCTGTATACGTTAGAAAGAATATCCGATCATCCTCATCCTTGAATAAAGACTATAGCTTTATTCCTTTACTTCTCTTCGGGTTGTCGGAATGTAACCAAGCATAAAACTGAATTAATAAAGTAAGCGAACGAGAGGTGATATGTCTTTTATACACCTCTGCATTAGTGCAGGAAATATTCCATCACCTCCTGAGGATTTGATTGGCCTGAAGGTCTCCAGTAACCATACCACTCTCTCCTTTATGAATAATATATTCGCAAGTTGACGTGTCCAGTGGGGAACACGTCAACCAAAGTATTATCCATAGTGATATCCTCCGTCTCCCCCTGATCACTGTCATCAACTTTGAGGCAGCACGGAAAGTGAGTGTTCATTAACAACTCAAACGTTTCCACTGCGTCCTCTGTTAGGTTGCCATCTGGCTTTTGTAGATGACCCGTGCCATTAGAGTGTTCCTGTGCTAGGACTTTTTGCAGCTTAACCACTGTTGGTACTTTTTTTATACCTTCACAGAAGCTTTTCCACGTCCTTCGCTTAGATTTCCTAATTACCTTATTATATTCAGTCAAGGCTCTTTGTGTTGTTCCCATTGTTGAGAGCGCTTTGATGGCTTAGGCTTATTGTATAGCCTTTTGACCTCTTTGCCCATAGCTTGTAGTCCCGTATTCCACTATTGCACTTGTCGCCTAGAATTATGTTATGTTAATTAAGATTGTCAATTTTGAATTTGAATAAACTAGTTTAATTTGTTATGGGTATTTGCCTATTGTCTTTTTTAAGGACGCCGTCAAAAATACTTTTTTAAATATCATTTATCTTGAAAATATTTTTGTTTTTGTTTTAATATATTTTAGGCGAGTTTATTTTATAAAAAAAATCAATTCAGGCATATGTGAAAAAATAATTCAGGCATATCTGGGTTCATTTCAAACTATTGCACAGCATAGATGAGTGTTGCAATCATAAATTTAAAACAATTTAACAAACAATGAAAGCAAACCATTAACTGATATTATTTATTCTTATCTATTTTTTAATACGCTACACAGTTGTGACTGTACAGGATGGCTTCCAGATGTTCAGTACCAATAGTTTTAGCTTTAGGCATATAAGGCAACTTCGGTCACTCCTTTTCCCCTTTTGCTATCATGGCATACAAAACACCATGTATTATCATCTACTAGTCCTGTTATGATTAAATTCAATGCATTTTGTTTTGATCTAGCGTAGAATACTGATGTAGCACCTTTGGCCAATTTGCTTTTGAGAGGTTTGGCTGAAAAAATGGCTCACGCTTATGATCATTGTCCAAATGCACATACTTTAGACACCCACGGGGATACACGCTGTGTGGGATTCCAACCCACTAAAAAAATCTTCCTCTAACTTTTACTACCACGGTTGATATCACCAATAATGGTAGACTTCGAAACTTGTTACCGCTTTTACCTTAGGTATATTGTCGCGGTTAAAATTGGTGCGACATGGAATTAGGGTAGTTTTCACAAACTCCAGTTGGTTGCAAAAACTCTCCAATTCTTACGGGATCAGAATATGTTATAAAACTATATTTCCCAACTATGATAGAATGAGAGAAATTTTTATTTAATCAAGGTTTTGAAATGTGGACGTAGTGACACTGTATAATCAGACACTGTACTCTCGGACTGTTAATTTTTGAATTCTTCTCAATTTGGGACTGTAAATAGTCTCAAAGACACAAATTTGGTTTCGCCCAGTGATAATGTAGACACAATTTTAATTAAGGAATAAACCATCAATTTATTCGAATAATAATCTGTTTCCACAAAATCAATACTTCAAATGAACAATTTGAAGTATTGCTTCAAATTTAATTATCGCAATAAATATGCGTACACAAGTTAGTTTCCCATTAAAATGGAAATTGATATAAAATTTCCCTCAGAGCATGGAAGAATTTATTCAATCATTATCGGATCATTTCATAAATAGTAATGGACTGTGCGATTATATTTATTATTTAGAATATAAGTTTATCTTCTAACGATACAATTTGTATTCAATTATATATACACAATAAAATCTATATTAACATAGATAAATTCAGAGTCGGTTAACACTTTATTGAGAAAAGAGTTACTTGGATATTTCTTAATTACTAAATCGTAAGAAAACACTGAGTTTATTCAGTTTCAATAGTCAAGATAAAATATGATATTAAAACAATTTATAACACTTACATAGCTGCTTGATTATTCATTATGCTCACTTAACTGTCTGTTATGATGCCCACTTAACTGGATGCTCATTGTCTCTTAACTATGCGAGTAGCATAATAAATGCTTATATATTTTGTTCACGTGCAGAAACATGATAAGTACTTCTTAGACGTCTTACTGAGTACTGAGAGGACTGAGTCGCTGTGATTAGCTAGGCGACTTCAAAAAACAAAGTGACGTGAAGGATTTTAGATTTAAAATTTTAAAAAACAGGAACTACTAAAAATGGCCACAGGCCACTATATACATATATATATATATATATCATCCTGAAAAACATAAAATGAGGCTGGTGGCAAAACATAAGGAGATGATGTGATGTACGAGGCCAAGTCCTTGGTTTGCGATAATAACAATCCTCCTCTGACTAGTTTAATTTCTCTTGCTCTAAAAGATTGGAATTTTCTACTAGCCGTAAATTCGTTTTTCGATTCCCGGCCCGAGGCGACCCGAAGAATTGCGTGGCCTAAGGAGTAAGCGTTTCCCAACTGTAGGGCTTAATGGCGATTTAAGAATTGTATTGCCTGGAGCGTTTTTCGCCATACGTTCTATAGAATTGGATGATTAAATCCTAAGATACTTATGTATCGCGCCCAAGAACGATTGTCTCGTTATTAAATCGAACGTTTTCTCTAGATATCTATATAGTAGAATTTAATTTACTCGGTTCATTTATTCGAGCATAGTTTTGGTTTAATATTTAATTAATTAGAACTTTGATGTTGAAGCCTTTACTGTTTAAATTGCCGAGCCATGTCTATCATTACAATATCTCAATTCTTGTCCAGCAGTCGTCTTTTGTTGGGTAATTTTTAGTTCCCTGTGTCTGTATCCATATGTATGACATATATATTTAGTATCTCGTCATTAGCAGTAATTAGCAGTACCTTGTCTGTTTTTATCTACTTGGCCTTTAGTTTTAAATAGTTTGGCCGCGAAATGTTCTATTGTGACCCAGCACTATTCGTGTTCTACTATCTTCTCCGCAATTACGACGACGTTGATTTTCTGACTTAGAATCTGTTCTAGTTTTTTCTTTCGATCCTTCCAGCAGGGCAATACAGAATAATGTCGGCTGCGTCATCTCTGGCTGCTTCATAATGTGCGGATGTTTCGCTGTGTACTTTACCTATTCTTCAACATATACTTGGAACTGACCATGCCGTGTCAATAGCTGTGTCAAGTAGTAGCTAAGTTTGCCATGTTTTCTATTCACACATGTCTCAACATTTGTTATACGCTTCCTACTTCCGGTTTTTCCATTGTAGGAATCTCATCGGTTTTACCATTTGGTCATGGTACTGGCTCTTGCTTCCCGCTTTGTCTTTATCCGAAAGGCCCCAGATTTAATTCCATCATATACCCGTCCTCTTTCTTCCAAAAGTAAGTCAGTTTGGATTTGCCCAGCGTACACTTTTACTACGGAGGTTACTCTATTTTTATAGCCTCTAAATTTACACCTCTAGTACTGATCGTTAGCCAGTGGAAGACTACTTCTATGTCATACAAGGCGACTACAATATTCTTATTACAGTTTCTTTTCAACTCTAGATAATCTTTCTTCTTGTTGGTGTTTTTTATTTTCACATTCGAGATTCGTTTTTTTTTTTGCTTTTGGTAGTATTATTATATTAAAAACAACGTTGCGTTTATCGTTTTTGGGTACAAAAAGGGCATTGTCACGATTATTTTCGTTGACTAAGGACGTGGGAGGCCTTTAATTAGATAATAAATAAATTCTATCACAATTTAATGCCCATTCAATACTTCCGGGATAAAAAGACAAAACTAAATAAAAACGTACTCAGTTAAACATATATTCTCTTATGGACGAGTGGTCCAGAAACCCAAAATCCAAATGCAGTCAATTTTTGGTCCTATGTATATCTTATGGAACTTTTGGTCGAAAGTGGCCATAGGTATATTACTATTATCTTTAGCCATAGAACATTATATTTAAATAAATTAACATATATACCATTTTAATGTTTTCGAGAAGAAAGCTTACTAAGCATATCAATATTTTAAATCCATGCACTTTACATTTCTACAGCTGTGCATTTCTTTGCTAATAGATTCTTACCATAAACAACGATTGTGCTAACTGAATTTAATAAACGAGTTATACGATGACTTGGTCAAGAGTGAATCGAGCAATTGTTGTAAAAGTTCAAAAATTGCATCATATAGTAAAACTTTTAACTTTCAGTGTATGAAAGATTTGATCGCGAATTCGTTCATATTGTTTTAATTGAAACAGTATAAATCGTTTTAATTCAATAAAACTATCGAGTGAATTGTACATAACGGTTACATGCATCACTCAACGAACCACAATAAGTTTAAGATCATGTACTTGTAATACACTTTCTCACACCGAAACAATACGTCTTCCTGTTGTGAATGTAGTAACTACCCGCGGGGAAATCTCACCAGTTTCATATTTAAAGATCATAAGTTCCTTGCGAGGTTAGCTGGTAGATGGCTACATGGAAGAAACTATTCATTTCAAGCACAAAGAGAGAGATAGAGGGAGATAATATAACAACAACAAGCTAAGACGATGTCTAGAAAGGAGTTTTACAATTTTCGTATTATAGCTCGAGTATTGAAACTAAGGACGATGCGCTAGTAGCTACACATAAGATAGTGAGTGTTTGTAATATGTGGGGATATTATTAACTGATTGGTTTGTTTGTAGAATTTGAACTAATATATTTCTGAAATAAATTGTTATTCATCAGTATCGTGTAATTATTATAACATTAGGTGTATTGATATAGCCTCGTAGACATTTAATCTGTCGCAATAACAGATTTGTTGCATAGAATAAATTTTTTTTATTTACGTGAACTTAAGTTCTTATTTGTATTTTAAATAAACAAAGCGCGCGCTTGTTTTGGAGTTTCTCTCCTCATCAGGCACGTATGTGTTTAATCTTTATGTATGGGCTTGACATTATGCTGCATACACTACACTCAAAATTAGTGTATTTCAACCATTGTACCGTTACTCAATTAAAAGAGCATTATGATGGAAGATGGTCTGCTTACCAGTGAAAATTATTGTGCTGGTTATATTAATTTTTATTATCGCGTAAGAGGATAAATGTCTCTATATTTTTTTATAAAAAAAATTATTTAATAAAGTATAAAAGACTATTAAAAAATTAATTAGAAGTATTAATTGAAATTATAAATAAATTATACTTATATATAAACGTCTAGCTGTGTCGGTCTATCTGTCCGTCCGTCTGTCTGGAACGCTTTTGATACTTATTTTGTCACGTTTAGTTTACATTTAATACTAGTAGTGGCGTGGATTTAAATTTTTTATTTTCTATAATTTTCTACTTTACTCTGTGTGAACCAATAAAATCCAAAAAAGTCATAAATTTCAAGATAGACGCATATAGTTTCTTTCTATTAATAAAAGAATTCAAGTTTATAAATAAACGTCTAGCTTTGTCTGCCCGTCTGTCTGGAACGCTTTTGATCCTTATATATAAACGTCTAACTTTGTCTGTGCGTCGGTCTGTCCATCTGTCTGGAACGCTTTTGACCCAAGTTAACCCAAGTTGAGAAAAGTTTATGTGGGTTACGAAAAATACCGGTAGGAGCAAATAACCCAAGTTTTTTGGGTTACAAAAAGTTAGTAGGGGTAAAATAACCCAACTCTTTTGGGTTACGAAAAACGCCGGTAGGGGTCAAATAACCCAACTCATTTGGATAAACAAAGTATGACCTGGTAATCGATAGTCGTCTTACGACGGGTTATCATCTAGTTTTAAATCAATTAGGATAAATTAATTATATATTAATTAATAATTAAAAATTAATTATAAATAATATTAAATTAAATTAAAATAGAAAAATATTAAATAACAATAAAAAAATAATAACATGATAAGTTAAAAATAATAAAATAAGTAAATAATAATAATATACAATTAATTATATATTAATAATATAAATTACGAAATGAAGAAGATATTAGTATTGCATTTACGCTAAATTAACTGCTTGCTTAAACAGGCATGTTAATTTATTCGAACACACTTAAAGACGTTTAGTATATTCAAATTGACTTAAAAAAGACCTGGTACGGGTAAATGCATTTGTGGAATTTCCGGCTTGTTTAATTCAATTATAATAGTTGTTTAATTAAGCAAGCAATCATCGAAAATTGCGAATCATATATGAGAGACCACAAAGGTAGA
>WYDF02088722.1:0-10946 GCA_009867245.2 Adranes taylori | reverse complement strand
ATCAGATTTCAACTACAAATGCACAACGAAATCTATATTTTAAAATTTACTATTTTCTTGATACAGCAAATAATTATTTGAACATCAAAACATATGATGAACCCTTTACAAATATTTGAGTCTTATAGTAAACGTCGTTTTTGTACCACGTAACAGCTATCTTTCTCCACGAACTTGATGAACTTGTAAACATTTTTGGAAAGAAACTTTTAGGAATACATAAAGGGTTTTTAGGACCCCTTCAAAGTGCGTCCAAAAGCTAGACAGAAATCCCGCTCATATTTTTTATATCATAAAATCAGTAAAACACTCCAGCAAATTAAGTTGGTTTCACTTAAGAATTTCAGTAAGTTAATTTCAACAAATAACAAGTGCGATTAATTTATACATCTACTTTAAACAGTTTTTTTTTCATCAATTAGCATTATCTACAAGCGCGGTAAAATTGTATAATTATTCAATAAAGTCAATTAGGCCTCCCAAATTAGTTCGACAACCCAACTATCTCGAGCTAAAAGGTTTTTGTATCATATCCTCTCTTGTTGAAAACATCTCAGTTCTTTGATAAACCTTAAGCCTGTTTTCAGACGCTGTGCTCCCATGTTTGCGACATTAACTGTCATACTTCCTAAATATATAAGTATGCAGCTCGATGCTACCGGACATTCACACAAAATGTGTTTTGCCATTTCTGCCTTATCATTGCAGAACCGACATGTCGAGTTCTCATCCTTACCAATTTTATGAATATGGTAATTTAGAAAACAATGCCCCGTAATAAAGCCTGAATATATGGAAAGTTCCTCTTTATTGAGACTGAATATTCTGATGTATACCTTAGATGCCAGGTGTCATATTGGCTTAGATGCCCATTGGCTTCATATTCTCATTGTCTTAATATTGGCTTCCTGTGTTTTTTAATTAGAACACAGGAAAGGCATTGACGTATTAGGTTGTTCCTTGCCCTTTGGCTGGCTAGCTTGTCAACTATTTCATTGCCCTCAATCCCTGTATGTTCTGGTACCCACCATAACTTTAAATGGTTATGTTTTACAGTCCTACAGTTGCGTAGATTCACATGTTTTAGTCTGTAACGCCTTTAGCGCTGCTTGAGTATCAGTGTGTATATTGATGCTGGTCTCGTTCATACCTTTTTGGATGACTTCTAGAGTACAGTTATCAATGGCTAATATTTCAGGTTGTAATAGTGAATGCATCCAATGAGATCATTGTACTACACTTAGGACCACGCACCCCAGCTCCTGTTCCATCACTCTCAATTTAGAATCACCTGTATATCATTATGGTTAATGCACTACGGCGATGCGGTCGTGACGGTAATACTCAAAATATTTAAAGATTTGAGATGGATTAAACATTTTTGGATAGAAACTTTTAGGAGTACATAAAAGGGTTTTTAGGACCCCTTCAAAGTGCGAGCAAAAGCTAGACAAAAATCTGCGGATGTTCTAGTTTTTTTGAGCTTTCGATTGCGTGACTGTGTATTGACGTGACTAATGGAGGTTACATGTTTGTCATGTAAAGAATATCTCTCAAAATACGAGGATATTATAATTTGTAAATCTACAGAGTACAATAAACGTTTCACATAAAATGCATAAACATTACAATAGATGAGTTTACCAACTTAAATAAAAATGGATCTATATGTGTGGAAATGTCATTACTGCATTGATGGACAAAAGTCATCTGATGCATTTACTGGATTCACAAGAGTCGCATGTAGTTGCATTAGACAATAAAATAAATAAAGCAAGACACTCATCAAAGACAAAACTTGAAAGAGAAACCAAAGGTTTTCAGATAGTTAATGAGGCAATACGATTAACGGAAATTGTAGAACTACAACAGAGAACAATTGAAGATTTAAGGAGTGAAGTTGCTACATTCAGATACATCATATATAATAAATATAAAGAAGAACACAAAACATTTATAGACAAACTAACAGAAATACTTACAGTATTCCTATCGAGCAAGCACCCTCTAATGCTTGCTACAATAACCATAACCAAACATTTGTTTGGTTATGGTTATGTGTTGACAATGTTGACATGTGTTGACAATGTAATCAATGCAAATGAACGTGAACTAACAACTGAGATAACTATAATAGAACCTAATATTAGTTTTAAAAATAAATCTAAAGCCATCTCCAAAAATAAATCTGAAAAATCCAGAATAAAAATTAAAAAAGACGAAAAGGAAGGTGATGATGCTCCCAGATATTCTAGCTGCTTGATTAATAACAAGAACTTAAATGATCCAGCTGAAATGAAAAACATTAATATAAATCATACTGAAAATGAAAGAATTAAGTGTCTACAAGACAACACATTAAAAATGAATGAAACTCAAATATTGTCCTCCAAAACAGACGTCAATCAACCCAGACAAGACGGCTGGCAAGTAGCTAAGAGAAAATCTTGGTCGAGATGACTAGGAACTGGAACAATCGAGAAAGATAATGAATTTAAAGGTGTACAAAAAAAGGTTTGGTTGTATATCCATAGAGTAAATAAGGAGGTATCACCTGAAGTTATACACAAATTTATAATAAACAAATAAGGATTTGAAAATGACGAAATACTAATAAAGGATTTAAGTATTCCAGAAAGTAAAACAAAATGTTTTGTGGTATATGCACCTTTTGAGAAAAAGGATACATTGTACAATACTGATTGTTGGCAGACATGAGTAGGTATTAAACGTTTTGACTTTACAGAGCATAAATATGTGTCCATTTTTTAAACACAGAATCGAAGAAAACACAGCATCAGTGTACTAGCTCTGCGGATGGTGATACAAAGGAGGTGAATAGTAAATTAAACCTGCTTCATTTAAATATACAATGAATCGTGCACATAATAAATTTTCTATATGTTTATGTTAATACTGCTTAGTAGACTCAGAGCTTAACTGTTTAAAAGTATCAAATATGCAACTAGTATCTGCTTTCTGTAGTCAAACGACCAGGTCACAGGGCGGAGTTATGATTCTATGTGATGCCATGTTTACAAGTTCACCTGTGCTTGCCATAAATGAGTTATCAATAAGCACTGAAGAATAAGAATACTGAAGTTACTGAAGCACAGGTGGAAGATCTTAATTTAACTGTCACAGTCATATATAGATCACCGCTAAGTAATTTCGATGAATATCTGGAACATTTACAACAAATCCTCCCAGTAACTAATGATAAACGAAACATTCTAGTTACAGGAGACTTTAATGTTAGATTTGAAGATAAAGATGTAAATGCATCGACAATGGTTGATCTATTTAACTCATATGGCTTGAGTAACAAACAATTCGCTCTCCAACAAGAGGTATTAATTGTCTTGCTAACATTTCATAAATTTTGCCACGGCAATTACATCGCAAATACTATTGACACAAATATGTCTGATCATTATGGACAATCTACTGAAATTAGTGTCCCATCGCTAAGCAAGAAGAAGCATATTAGTAAATTTGACTGCCGCCTTTTAACTTAACAGGGAATTAATCGTTTCCATAATTTAATTGATAACTTCTTTTGGGAATTTATTGAAGACACTGACTAACAGCTTGTACCAAATTTTCTATATTCTTAAAAGATACATTGGATGCTTTATATACGGCTTTCTCTATGAAAGATATTAAATCACTAGTAAAAAATGCAGAAAATGGTTCAATGAGTCTTTGCGAATAATGCGTGAACATTACCATACGTCTGTACGTTGTATAGGTCGTTGGGCACTGAAGAACTACGAATGGAAAGAATAGCTATCGCAACTTATACAGACAAGCTCTAAAATGTACCAAAATAAAAGCAGATGAAACATATCTCTCAATCTACCAATCCTATTAGAACAATATGGAAAATAATTAATAGTCTTAAGCCATAAAAAACCTAGTTTCTACGGAAAAATTAGATGCCACATGTTTCAACAAATACTTTGTAAACGCGCCAAACTTGATAACGGCAACGATTGGAAACAACTGTCAAAATCCACAAAAATGGGTTAGTGCACATATACCTGATAACATATCCTTCACGTTAAGGGAACGTTAAGGGAACTTTCCTATATTGAAGTCAGGAACATTATAATCAGCTAAATAATACTACAAGTAAAGATATATATGGGCTAAGTATACAAATCATAATCAAAGGAATATTAATAATTTAGTAATCCCTATAACCAAATTAATTAACTTGTGTTTCCAAGAAGGAACTTTTCCAAATGAATTAAAGAAGTCCATCGTAGTGTCCATTTTCAAGAAAGGAGATACTGATGAGGAAAAGAATTATAGACTAATATCAATTCTTCCGCTTATTTCAATTTTTTTTGAAAAGGTGCTTTCCATTAGAATAAAAAAATATTTTGAAACAAATAAGTTATTCAACTCATTGCAACATGGTTTTAGAGAAAACAAAAGCACAATTACAGCTATGAATGAGTTTATTAATTACTGCTTAGATTGCTTTGAAAATCGACAATATACAATAGTCACTTTCCTTGACTTAACACAAGCATTTGATTGTGTGTCACATTGCATTTTGATAGCAAATAGTAGATATCCTAAACTCATACTTAACTGATCGATTCCAGTTTGTCAAATTTAATAACTCTACAGATAACAAAAAAACTACGGATAACAAGAAGAACTACCGATAATGAGAGGGGTACCACAAGGTTCAATCCTTGACCCACTCTTATTTCTAATATACGTCAACGACTTCCCTGACTACATGGCACAATTTTCGACTTATGTACAATATGCAGATGATATAACGTTACTTAATAGTGGAAATAGCTTAAATAAGGTAATAGCAGAAAAGCAAAATATTTTACATAGAACTGTCACGTGATTTAACTCTAACGAACTATGTATAAATGGCGAGACTGCGAGACTATGAAACGAAGAGACTATGGCTAAAAGAGTGAGTAGCAATACTTATGCTTTAAGGAATCTACCGAATTCTGTATCTGAGAGTGGTCTGCTAATGGTATATTCTCCAATGTGTCAGTCGATAATTTCTTGCTCAATCTTAGTGTGGGAACATTCTCCATCCAGGCATAGAATATTTCTCCTGCAAAGGCGAGAAATCCAGTGGCTGGACTCGCCTATAAGAATGATTGTCGAAAAGTTTTTATCAATCTAAAAGTGTTAACAGTGCCATCTATCCATATACTAGAATGTTTGCTCTACGTAAAACATTATTACAGTAATTTCCAACTGCAAGAAGATGTTCATGAACATGACACTAGATTCAAAAAGGATATCAGAACTGAATAAGCGAAGTCTAGATTCAAAATTTTAGTAAAAGATTTTCTAATTAATGAAGTATTTTACAGTTATGAGGAATATCTAAATAAATGTATCAATTACGTAATCTGAGCACCGTACATTTTTTTAACTAATTTTTTAGAACATTTTAGTAACTTTAATTTTTGAGAACATTTTTCTAACTTTAATTATTTTTATAAATAAAATACTACCACGTATTTTATTTTTCTTTCTGTTTTATGTAAACACATTGTGTAACAATATACGTCTATCTATCTATCGAGTGGTATCTATATCTATATCTTTGTATCCTCCTCCTCGCGAAAGGTACAACAGGCACTTTGTTGGGGTTAATGCTTAGTCAATTTTCTCTTCACCAATTTGTTGTGATGTTTAGGGCACTTTGCATTCTGGTATCCACCACCATGTCATGTTTGCTTTGCTCTATCAGCATTAGGTCATCCGCATACCCTTGTACTTCGTCGCCAGCCATTGTTAAGGCGTTCATTAGGTCATTAACTACAATTAATCAGAGAAACACTGACATAACACTCCCTCTCCCTCCTTTGGTGAAATCCTCTAGTCGCTCTAATCCTCATTTGTTTTACCTCCACTGATTTCTTTATTGTACCCACTAGGGTATGTAAGGTCGAATTAGTTGACTTGACCTTTTGGTAGGAAAATTGGAAAGGGTAGAGTTGTGCTTTATCTAGGATTTCAGTTCTCAAAAACTGATTCAGAACCTTTTCCATTCCTTTCAGCATAAACGAAGTTAAGCTGATTGGACTATATGCCTTACGAAGAACCTCCGATCTTCCTCCTCTTTTAGGAATAAATATCATGTTTACTCCAGATATATCCAAGCATAATGCTGAATTTATAAACTATACAAACGTGAGGTGACATGTCTTTTATGCATTTCTGTATCAGTGCAGGAAAGATTCCATCGCCTCCACCTGAGGACTTGAATGGCTTGAAGGTCTCCAGTCACCATACCATTCTCTAAGTTATGAATAATTTATTCGCAAGTTGATGAGTTCTGGAGAAAACGGCTGCTACCATAGCAATAGCCTCAGCTCCCCCCGATTTCCATCAACTTTGAATCAGAAAAGCAAGTGTTACTGGAAAAACCACTTCGTAAAATAAAACATAAATGCAGTTGTGATGTATAGACGCGCTTACGTTACGCGAGTAGAAGACATGAGTAAGAGTTATAATGATTTATTTGTATTGGCTTGTCGTTGTCTGTTGAACTGCTGTTGTTACGCTTTAATGTGTGGAGACCGTAACGGAAAGTAACTGATGTGTAGTTGGTTAAGCGCTGACACGTACACGGAGCAAAAGTTGAGTGACGGCTCCGGCCTATAAATACCGAGATTTGAATTGAAATATGCAGGTCATTTTACACACTATACCATACCAATATAGTTCCCTACACCACTATAGTTCATTCACACACCGGAGCAACAAATTCATAGCATGTTTCATCTTATTGTTGATTTGCCAGTAGTCACGTGACTGGGTCAGTGTGTGGCTTTAATATCCTTGGCTTTAATACCCTTGTACAAAAACCACGGACTGAATCAGTCACGTGATTACTGACAAATCAACAATAAGATAAAATATGTAATGAATCTGTTGCTCTGCTGTGTGAACAGACTTTCATAGAGTGCATGATTCTAACCTACGACCGACTGGGTAGTTTCAGTCACTCGACAACAGTCACACCGACGATCGACGCGGTGCTACGCGTCATATAATGGTCCCTTCGCATATTATTCGCTAGAGTGTGTACTTTTAACCTACGGCCGACGAGGTTAGTTTTAGTCACTCGAAAACAGTAGCACATACAATTGACGGGCTGTTACGTCTCATTTAGTGGAGTGTATGATTCAAACCTATGCACTGGAGTGTATGATTCTAACCTATGATCGGCTGGGTTAGTTTCAGTCGCTCAGCACCAGTAACACCTACGATCGATACGATTAGAAGTTTTTGTTGTAAATAAGTGGTAATATTTAAATGTAATACTCACATCATCCAACTGGTCCAAATCAGGAGCAGAGTTCGTAATATTCGGCAGCACATTCGGATTGCGATGTCGTACAGCTCGCTGTTGTAAGTGTGTTTGTGCAGCAAGGTGCTGTTGTTGGAGATGCATCTGCAAATGATTCGCATTGTTCGAAGTACTAGGAACACCACTCAAGTTATTGCCCATAGTTAGCATACCACTACTGGAATTGCTACTATTGCTATTAGGTGCAGAAGCTGTAAGTAGCATCAGGCTTTCATCGATAGGTGGAACGTAACTAATGGGACCCCATTTATCGGATACTTCCTTTGGCTGTAGCACCGTTGTAAACGATGTTGGTGCAGATGAAGTTGAGATTGTACTTAAGATATTATTAAGATATTATGAACAACGCATTCAATACAATTAGATAAATACAATACCATTAATAAAATATTATGCCACATAAGTTTTTTTCTATTTCAGCAAGTGTGTATAAGAAAATATGCAATCAATTATCCCTGCAATCGAAAATGCAGCGAACAATTATCACTGCAGCGAACATGGCACCTGCCCTATTCGGGGTGTTAGTGATGTATAGTGGACTCCTAAGATGCATACCTTGCCCGTTATACTTATCTTGCATATAGATCCACCGTTTCCGTTATATTATTTGTGCATGCTTTCCACATGATTACTGTTTTATTATTTTATCACCATACATTTACATGCACCGGTGTTATTTTGTTTTGTAATTGTTGTTGCCGTGCTTTTGAGCTGCTTTATTTGCACCGCTTAAGTTTATAACGGAATCGCTGTTGTTTGTTTGCTAACCGCCTTAGTTGCGTCATTAACTAATTATATATTTATTCTCGGAAATTAATTGTGCATTTATATTTCTTTCTTTGTTTAAATTGTCTAGAAGATCAATAGACTTTATTTTGTTAAATCGTTAAATGCTGTTTTCTTAATTAACATTAATCTTGCCCACAAGAACACGACCACATGAACTATTCACATACTCGTAGCTGCCCGTGCCCTCAGTAAGTACCTTGAGGACCGGTGGAACAATAAAAGCGGTGCCAACGTGCGGTCTTACATTAAACTGGCCCGGCGCCCGAGAATACATATTTTTGAACAATATTTTATTATGCAATAATAAGATATCTGTTTACGTCATCTGTGACAATCGCTAGGACTTTCCGTTAGCAGCGTCGCGAGAGAAAGTCTGTCACACATATAACCCATGCATGAAATATCGACATTAAGCCTAAGAGAATTTCTAATTGTTTGAAGCCATCTTTGGTCAATATTCTGAATGGGACGAAGAGGATGAAATTTCTTTGATTTTCATGAGGAAGAAATTTAATTGTAGTTGGAATATGAAGCATTGAACAATGTCAAAATTACACCAGAAGGTGACACCTTTAATGATTTTGCACATGTGAATGATGATAGTTTTACCTCGGTGTTTTCAACAGATGAAAATATTGCCAAGCTCTACATATCTGAATCCGAATCTGTAGAGCTCGACAATACAGATGATAGCGAAATTAATATGACGGAGGATGAATTTCAGCAACCACCTTCAAACGAGTTGATTGAAAATTCGTTGAGCGTTTTGCGTTCGTATTTAAAAACCAATGACCATATAAACAATTCCCTGTATAATGGTTTCAATAACATTGAAGCTTCTTTTATTAAAAATCAAAATAAAAAATCTCTCGTCTGTCACAAATAACTGACTTTTTTACACTAAAATAATAGAGTATTTATAACTTTGATCTGTATATATCATGTGATTTTTACTCAATTAAATACATACATAAATAATATTTATATATGCAGAGTAAATGGAAGTGAATCTGCTTTTTATGAACGCAAACACAGATATTATTTTCAATAGGTACATGTGGTACTATTGAAAATAATATCTGTGAAAAATACCCCTTTAATACAAATGGGTATTTTTCATAGGTCAATAATCACAACAAATGTCTTCTAAAAGCGGCTTGTTCAAGATGAATGGCGCCATTTCACTCATTATTACAAGGGCCTCTCCATCCTTCCTCTCTATTAGGAGCATCTCGGCTTGGAAAACCGGCTCACTAAGCCTTTGAGAAAATTGGCTCACTAAGCCACAAGACGGCTGTTGATAGAAATGAAAATTTGTATTATGAATTATTAGTTTTTGAATACAACCAGCTTTACATATAGTGGTTGACGTTCTTAATGTTGCATACGGATCGTTGTTAATATAGGAGTTAAGCGCTTCGTATGAGAAGAAGGTAAGATTAAGACAACATTGTACCGAGCTATTAAGTGCAATGAAGACGACTATAGAGTCATTGTAACCCCTAATCACCATATTTTCTGAAAGCTCGAAGTTTTTTGTGGTAAGTCATGGTTCGAGTTATAGAAGTTCAACTTTCATCTTCCATATCATCTTATACATATCATCTTATATAGTGTAAAAAATTACCTATTCAAATCATCTTCAGCGCAAACAGACTCAGGACATCTGTATAGTATAGAAGCATCCCAACTAGCTTTACCAGACAGGTCACGTAACAATACCCGAACTTGTCTATCTGCCGTCGATAGACCTGCGGTAACACCACCACCAGGTAAATCCAATGCAGGTAACTCGACTAAACTTGCTATGACGGACGGATTTAAAACAAATAACTAAAAGAAAAGTATGTAATTTAATGTGACAAAATACGACATGTGTTCGTTTGAAACTAAAAACTGCACCAGACAAACTCGTCCGAATCATAACAGAATGATCCAGAAAGAATATATTGGAGTTAATTTTGAAAAAAGTTCTTTTTACAGTTTCCAACTGTATAAATGTAAATTCTCAAATGATTCAGAACATATATTTACGAATGTTAAATTTCTTATGTTTGATGACTTTAAATTATATTCCAATTTATAACTCAATCTTTAAAACCAAACTCAAATTAAAAGCTATTTACTTGAACGTTTGGTGCTGCGAAAACGTCAATATTGAGTTCGTCGGACTGTAGATCTGGTACATCGTCGTGTTCGACAACTAACGAACTGAGACGAGCTGCTCCAATTGCCATTGGAAAGTGACCTAAGTGCGTAACTAAATGCGCAAGGACTGTTCGAGCACATAAACTAACTCCATTCTAAAAATTGAAGTTAAAGCATTTCGTTAAAAACTGATATCAATAAAAAAATCCATTAAATTTTAATATTTCATAAAAATCTATTTAAATATGATTTTTAAAATTTTAATATTTCTTAAAAATCTATTTAAATATGGTATCCAAGCAAGGCTTATTCTTAATAAATTAAGAACACATATGTATTAAAACAGGCTATAATGTATTCTAACTAAAATCTCATTTATTTAATAATTCGCTCTAGTAAACTTATCAAAATGAGTATAAACAGTAGTTCATTGTCGCAAATGTACTATGCTAGTGCTGGGTTATTGAAACGCTGAACGTGCAAGGTCGATCATACATGCGATTTTAAAATGCATATACTAATAATATCTTTTGTAACATGATAAATCTATTAACAAACTAGCGGACCCGCCAAACGTTGTTTTGCCCCCCCCCCCCCGCTCCCCATCCGGTCCCCCTATTTGCCAACGGCGCCCACC
>WYDF02088700.1:0-10947 GCA_009867245.2 Adranes taylori | reverse complement strand
TATTATACAAACTGATTACCTTTATTGTGTACATTATTGGAAAACTTGATGTATTATTTAAACAAACCATTTAAAATGGTTTGTTTAATGATATGTTTGATATAATGAAATGTTTATAGATTATGAAAAAGACACAAAATTATTAAGTTATTGTCAATCATCTGGGTTTTTAAGCAAGCTAAACCCACCGATGTAATAATACATCAAAATATAATAAAACGTTTTACTGGAGTTTAAAAGACTTACTTTTATGTTCTATGGACGAAATAAGTAAACTAGTTGAATAAGTTTTAAGCAATTAGGGTTTTAATAAATAACACGCAATTGAAATATATTTCGTTATAGAGTTTCAAATGTACATTTTGCTAGTAATAAAATCATTCGTACAAAACGGTTTATTGATCGCTTCTAACGTAACAAAAGCTTCTTTCTAGCGTGAGAACGCAAGAAATATTGAGTGTATCCGCACACGCATTTAAATGGACCATAAACCGCCCGCTTGTATTTAGCCAATAAACTCAAATTAGGCCTGGTATCGACATCCGATGTGTTTCGACGAATATGGTCACTAAAGAATACGCATAAACCACTCTCGTTCAACCTTTCTACGTGTCGACTAGTTTTTCGCTCTATAAGATGTTTGGACGTTTGTCAATGAAAGTTTACAATTGCACCTGTTTTTCTTTGCTCTTATTGAATTACCAAAACCAGAAGGTAATTTTCGCTCGCGATGGTAACGTGTGCTCCAGTTCAGTCTACAAGAGACTAACTTAGTCTCCCGGGCTTTGCCGACAAGAAATTCACAATTTATTAGACAATTTATTATTCTCAACCAGTCAAATTCAATTAAATCGTATGTGTTTATAGTGTAAATTTGTTATTTTATAATTATTGTTAGTTAAAATTAATAGTAAACTCGCGTTATTAAAATTCAGGACAGTGTTTAATTTTGCATGAACTAATAGTTGTAACCTCTAATATATAAAATTGTTGTAGAGAGGTGACCAAAAATTGTTTTTTTTTTATATTTGATATCCATGGCCCATCTAGGCACTCAAATTACTTTTTTTAATATTGTTGTATTGGCCCCGTAAAATCTAATATATAAAATTGTTGTAGACATGTGACCAAAAATTGTAGACAGGTGACCAATTTTTGGTTACCTGTCTACAACAATTTTATATATTAGATTTTACGGGGCCAATACAACGATATTCAAAAAAGTAATAGTTGTAAGTAAACATTAATTAACCTCCCTCTTCACGATTCGCGAAATATCCTTAACGAACCCGAACCACGACCAGCAAATTATACACTCCACTGCTGCTACATAAACACATTGATCACGTTTGAAATATTATCCTTTTTGCAGCAAAAAGAATTATTTTTGGTATTCTGAATTTAAATTTTAGTTTTTCTTAGAAATGCGAAACAGAGTCTTAATTATATGAACCGTATCTATGTAAAACCTTTTACTGCATTTATATGTTAAAGCTAAGAAGTTTATTTGCAAACATATAATCTTCTCAACACGGGATCTAAATGTTTTGTACTATACTATATGTTACTTTGTAGTTATTCGTTGTTATAAACTATTTTGCGTTTTGTTCCAACTCAGGTGTCGAAAACAAGCTATAAAATGATTCCCGAAGGAAATAATATAACAGAAGATGTGTTTTGCATATCACTCGCTAAATATTTTAGTAACTCTACAAGATTTTTATGACGCGTATATATTCGAGTTTATATTCATTGAGTCTCATAAAAGTTACTAATTTTAAAATATTATCGTATTGAGCTTTACGAGAATCTTAAATGTTTTAAAAATATAACCGTAATCCCATGTAAACATCACAATGACGAAACAAAAACATAAAGATAACAAATAAGTACGTGTTTAAATAACTAAAACAGAATAAAATCTAAACATGGGTTCATAATGTCTATATCATTTAAACAAATTGTTTATTTTTGTTTTATACTGGCCATACGTTGACATAAAGTTGTGATATCATATAATGCTGTTCTCTGTTGCTTATATTGTTTTATTTGCGTCTTAATCCTTATACAATCAGAAACGCGTCTATCCTTTTGTTTGAAATTTTAGCGGCCAATTTATTAATAAATAAAACAATAGGGCCGTTTTTATAAATGTGTTAAAAATATTGTAGAAAATAACGGACACGCTGACTGACAGAGTGGAGATTCTGCTAGCTAGAGTTGAGAGTGACATCCAATTAGTCACCTTTCTAATGGCGTATGTGTAGTATATTATAGGACATATATCTGGATGGCCCTCTCCTCTTTTCAACAACATGGTGGTTCTTGCGACTGATCTACTAAGTTGTAAATGTAAAGTTTATTATAATTAGAATTTATTGTAATTAGAATAATATAGTTTCAAAAAATACCATTTTTTTTATTATTACAGGAACAGGCTTTTTGACAAACTTCATTGGATTAGTAATTCGCAATTTGGTCTCTGCAACCCGCAGCGGGTTTATGAAACTTTTATGTTGATTGAGGATTACTGAGGACTGGATTATTTCTTGTTGCAAGTTTATATAAACTGGAATCATATGTTGTTATTGTACTTTTAATTTGTTTATCGTGCCAATTTAGTACTCACATTATCCGTATTTACAATTTTACATTATCCTGTACCACTTTCTTTTTTTAATAAAATTTGAAAGAGAAAAGCGAGCTGTTATACCAATTATCGGCATATGAAATGTACTTATTATTCAAATATTTTTATGGTAGACAAAATTATTAAATGTTAGACATAGATGGCTTAAGTAGGATATACTAGAATCTCATAAACTCGTTGAACTAGTATAAGTGTTAGAAAAATAGTTTAAGACAAATTATTGTAATTGAATCACGTGAAGTTGTTTGGTCCAATACGAGCTAGAGCCAATTTCAATTTCATCACAACACATTTTTTTCAATTTTAATCTTTAATTAAGTAGACGTTATATACATTTGTAAAAGTGTCCCTGTGGTGTTTATTATTTACTTCCTGCAAACTGAAGTTCCTTTACACACCGGTGTCTTAACATAACTGTCCAATATTGGTGGACGGCAACTTCCACCGGTTTCGGGTTTATCAAGTCGCACAATTACTGATTTTAATTATCTTCTTTAATCTGAAGATTTATGCAATTTTAAAGATGCGGAAAAGTAAAATCAAAAAGAAAAGGCGTAAGGGAAAATGTGGGAAGTGATAGTTTTTCAATTTCATCATTCTCATTAACAAATGATACCATCATATAAAGTAAGTTGAACACGAACTTATATATTAAACAAATTGTTTGATTCAATTCTAATATTGTTAATTGAAATAAGTCAAGTAACTAAGAGTTTTTGGCATTTTATAGATTCAACTTTAATCATTACTTAACCACAGTCACTCTTTTACTTCATTCAGAAAAAGGGTATCATTAGATCATGTATGCACTCAAATTCAACAAATAATAAATATAAAAAGTGACAAAAAAATTGGACATCATCTGTCAACAATGTACTTCTCGATATAATGTTTACTTGATGAAAATGGTTTGAGTTCCAGTTGGACTCATTAGTTGCAATTTTAATATGTTATTGGTTGTAGGCTCACTACATGTAGTGGTAAAAGGCCCACTACATGAAATTTCAGTATTATTTTTTCTCCATATGGTTGTATGTCTACATACAGTTACTACGTTTGGTACTGATTATAAAGGTATTCTTTCTGTTTATATTTCAATTGTATTTCACAATTATGCAATTCTTTGATGTTAGTTTAGTAAAGCATATGTTTATATTTTCATGAACTAATGTAAGAGAACGTTCAATTTTTGTCAATGTAGCCTTATGTTTTTTGTTGATATCAATGTAATACCATTTTTACTGTTAACATATATTTTTGTAAGATCAAGTAGATAGCAGACAAGGAATGGAGGTCACTGTGATCTATTATGTCTGTAAAGTTTTTTTTTAACCATAATGGGGTAAAAGATATTACTGCACCAAGGAAGAATTCATGGGTTTCTTTGATCAATATAGTAAATAAAGGGAAAAAAGAAATTGATAAGGGCTGTATAAAAAAAGGTCCCCAGTCTCTTAATTTTCACTTTGTCACAATTTATAAAAGATTTTATAAGTGTTTTTGAAGTCAGGTTTAGCACAGATTTTATAAGTCACAGTAACTGTAACATAGTTGAAAGTAAAACGTAATTGTTGGCTTTTAGTCCTGAAGATGACCTCGAAGAGGGGTCGATACGTTGACTGATGTAATCTAACATAATAAACGCAGAGTGTTCGAAAAGTTTTAATTTATTATAATCGATTACCTACGAACATAAGCCATTATCTTCATTTTCCATCTCCATTCTTGAGAGAATATTAATGATAAATATAGGATTAAGGATATAGCCTGTCTTTGAGTCACGTAGTTTAAATGATGAATAATTTACTAAAATTTGGTCACATTTTTCTAAGAGATTCCTCTTAATTTAGCTTTTCATTTTTAATAACATGCAAATAATCATAGATACGCAAATTTAGAAATCTTGGTCTGGGGAATATTCTTCGGACAAATCAAGCTTTAATTGATGTCCTTGTGGCTCACTAGCCTCTTATTGCATTCATTTAACAAATCCAGTCAACATATTCAGTGCGAAAATGTATACATATCTTTGATCTTGTCAGTTGGAATTGGATCTACAATTACTTTGAATTTTCAAAACATACGAAGCATTTTCTGTGTGTTCAACCGAGGGTGAACATGGAAAAATATCCAGAAAATTTTTAAATTTTAACATATATAAAAATGTATTAGTCTAATTTTTACTGGGAATTTAAATGTAGCTAATTTTAGTCAGATTATTATTATTTTGTTTTATATGTCAATAACAGTGCGTTTGGGAATTACTATAATTTTAAAATAAACTATATAAAATATTATTATGATTAAATACGATTGCTGACATTGCAAGTTAATTAACCAGACAGCTAGTTTTAATAATTGTAACATATCAATTTAAATGCACATACAATTATGTTGATGTTATCTAGAGATTGATAATGAGTTTAATTATATTCCGTTGAATGGTTTATTATGTTTAATTTTCTTTTACATGACATTTTAAGCGTTTCTATTACGTGATCTTATTTGTTTTAAACTTTTATCACACTTGCTTTATCATTCCTTTTATTAATTTTGTATATATTGTTGATTAATTGTAGAATAAAGCGAGTTAAGTTTTAGCGTTATTATTAAACACTACGTTTTATTTTTTCCTAAGGTCAATCTCCCGCAGTTTACTGGAAAAATATCTTAAATAGATTGCTCAGTGCTCCAAATAAAGTGAAGCAAATTTTATTTTATTAATTTTTTATTAAATTAAATATTCAAATACTAAGAGCATATTGTAAATAAAACAGCTCTAAATTAAAGTAACATCAGTGATTAATTATTCAAGTTCAAGATTTCTTCTGTAATTTAATTCAAACATTTTATTCTAACAATCTTCCAAGCTGCCACAATTGCGGTAGATTTTTATAATTTATTTCCCAATTGTTCACTATGGTTACGATGGTTAGTTAAGTTCTGTCTTCTTCCATCACTATCAAAACGGTTGAAGAAAATACTTATTATATTATAAATGTATTAAATTGGATCCTTATTTTTCGGCATGTTTATTATTATATATAAATAACAATAAAAGCAATGATATAAATAACAATGAGGGTCTGTCGGGCAGGGACTCCTTTGCCGCGTTGACTTAAAATTTTTATAGCCCTCTTATTCTTATTCTTGTCGTTTTAAAGCAGTCTCAGTTCTCTCAGAAACCGTAGGACTGCTGTCGGGTGTTCTACTCTAATGGTTGCTATACTCACTGTCATACCTTTGAAGTGTCTGAGCCTGCAACTCGATGTTTCAGGACCTTAACACATTGGGTGTTTTGGCGCTTTAGCATTTGTTTTGCAGAATCGGCATGTGGTTTTTAACCTTACCAATTTTATGCATATGGTAATTCAGAGGACAATACCCCGTTATATAATTCTCTTTCACAACGATTTATTCTGTATTCATATTAGCATTGTCTTTTTATCTGGTTCCTATGGTTTTAGATTAAGCCACAGAAAGGGTTGGGACCTATCAAATTGTTTATTCTCCTTTGTCTCCCTAGCCTGCCAAAGCTTCTTTGTTACCGTCAATGTGCTGATACCCGCCATAGCTTGTAGTCACAGGTTTTATTCTGCAATGCATTCAGTTTGCTTGACTGTCAGTGTATATTGATGTTGGCCCTTTTCATGCCTTTATGCGTGATCTCTAGGGCACAAATATCAATGGCTAAAATTTCAGCCTTTTAGCTTCACTAAGAAAACACTTCGGAAAAAGCAGCAATTGTTAATTGTTACTTACTTAATTGTTTATTATAAAATTTAATGGTTGAAAATCAGAGTTATACTACCAATCTTGTTCCAAGCTGATTGAATTAAAACTTAAGGACAGAATATTGGTCAACTTATTCTGTGTCACCCATACCTGCAGTTTAGTATGATAACACCTTGGATACAGTTTATTTGAGAGAAATTACGTGACCTAAAAGGTTTGTTAAGTTTGGTTACGTGATTAGAGAAATATGGCTCTTACCTAAAATACACATCGTATGCCAAGTGCCTAGTATCGTAGGAGGCTTATTTGTGTATTAGAATCATTTATTTCATACATTTTACTTATTTGTTGATCAAATGTACTTGAAAATTTAGTAAATAAACAATTGAGGTTACATGTAAAAGAAATTCGTAATCCCAAACGATTAGTCAGTGATGTTGGATATGTGACTTTATAAAATAGTAACTAGTACAATGAAGTTAGGAATTAGGACGGTGAGTTTGTATGTTGCAAAGGACGCTGTTCGCTAGGTCTATTTCGCTCCGGGGCATATTGACTGTGAAAGAGTTAATTAGTCCATTGTAGTGATGTGATAATAGTGGTTATAATGGAGAACGTGGTATAGGTGCTGCGAGGGAATAGTGAGTGCTTGCTGGTGTAGGCCGAAAATTATGGAACTGTACCGGACCACGGAATAACCGTTCTGAACTGTTAGAAGTTGTTCCGTTAGATGTTGCTGGGTATGAACGACCTATTTAAACTGTATGTAATGTTAAGGCTGTTAAATTGTAGAAATATTTGTTGGTGAAGATTTGGTTGTATTGTTATCGATTTTTCTTTTGGAGGGGCGAGGTACTTCGTACTTAGTAGTTGTCGTACCTCCATGTCGATGTTTAAATTCAAGTTATCTGATTGGTTACTGGATTACGTAAATGTCTGTAATCCAATGAGAGTTTGGATAGCGCAATTAGGGGATAAGGAGGCCGGGTGTGATTGGCTCTGCTCTGTAAATTTGTGTTAAGACGCCAATTCTTGGCTTTTCAAAATTTTATTTTTTCCAGGAGCATTAATTGTATTCAAATGTTAGTGGCACAGAATCTGGCTGTGGGAAGTGGAATTTTAAATTAGGCACCATTGGCTAGTAAAGGCCCATATTGGGTAAGATATTAAATTTCGTTTGTCAATATGGCGCTAGAGCGTGTTTATGATTTATAGGTAACACTCCTAGGGCCTAAGCCGGGGACCTCAGCTTGCGGTTTTGAATTTACGGTGGATGTAACTAGGTGCTGTTCCTGTTGGTTGAATTCACCGTCCGAATGAAATTTTGCATTATTATTGCGTTTAACTATTGATATAGACGTACGGGCACCGTTGGGTGATTACGTTAGGGCGTCCACTTAAAGAGTACTTAAGACCATTTTTTGTTTTATGCTCATCGATGCGGTAACTTATTGGGTTGTAAATATATAGAATAAAATAAAGTAGCCATTGTAAATATTAGGCCAAGAGCCAGTTTATTCTGTAAATAACCATATGTTGCATTCCATATCAATTAAATAGTATTAAAATTTTATTGGCAATTTGGCCAAAGAGTTGTCATTGCTATAATTTTTAACTAAACAGGTGGTGTTATTACTATTATTCCCTCCCATTCTTTTATTCGAAATTTAGGTACAAGTCTTTGGCGTTCATCCAAACACGACCGGATGCCCCATTCCACTGAGCTGATTGCCTAGACGTCCTTTGGAATCCCAAACTACCCGGGGTATATCATTCTGAGTGAGGGTAACGGTCGTTCTGTTCTCCACATGTTTGGAAAATATTAATATTCTTTCTATATTGCCGTCATCAACTAAAAGAAAACAAGATGTTTTGGTAGACTTGTAGTATCCAATGCAGCGTGTTGAGCCGGAAACAATTCGAATTTCAGGAATACTAGTCAAAAATCCAATCTGATGTCTTTTACACTTATTAGTTTCTAGCAAATAATTACTGACAATGTTTAAATATCCTGAAACTAAAATAAGCTCCAAAATTTCCAGTTAAAATGAAATTATGTTTTAGTTAGGTTAGTAGCTAATCTGTCATTTGCATTAATTGTACTTGGGGTTTATGGTATTTCTGAGATTTGTTGTTCACAGATGATCAACTGATGGAAGCGTCACTGTGCAAGCGCTCTCCTTGGATTAATATAGATACGAACGTGGACAATTACTGACAATCTGACGGACGTGAACAAATGTAAGTACGGGCAAATGGACATACGGAACTTATGAGATAGTAACTGTAACTGATGAACGAAGTTTTCTATCTAAATATCTAGTATATACAAGTAAATAATTATTTCCAGAATCTAACATAAATATTTAATCTACTAGAATCCGTAGGCTATTTTTGTTTAAACTATTTTAAAGCATTTGTGTCTGACGTAGCACAGCAACGTATGTGTTGTTTTATTTTTATTTTTTTTTAAGTTTTTCCAATATGCTAAAACAACACTCTGTTCTCCGTTTTTCATTTCATCCTTGATCGTTCATTTGATAATTCTCTTCGTTCAATATTCTCTACGTGTTTCGCTGCACTTTTATGTATCCATATGAAGATACGTATATTTTCATATTAATACAAGCAACGATATTAGCATTTAATATATTTACATGTTTCGCTTTTGACGTAGAAATTGCAAAATCCTATAAGGACAGAGTCGAATTTTTTTTATTTATTTCTTTTTTACACGGACTCATTTAATGGTTTCTTTGAATGTTATATCTCCAATAGTGTTTGAAATTTAAACATGGCAACGCCGCATTCTACTCAAGATTGGACAATCGGATTAATTCCATCAGATGGATAAAGTACCATGTGTACAAATAATTATTTTTACACATGGCGGAAACTTATTATAATCAGTTTCCGCCAGAAATTTAGAATTTTGGGGAAATTGGATTTCCCCCGTCTTGAATATAGAAAAGAAGTTTTTTCACTGCACGAAAATCGTGTTTAGCTTGTTTTCAAATTTCGTCCAAAGTTCAACATTCCGGAGTAATCGCGGAACATACACGCATCCATCCATACCCATGCACAGGCTAACAAACCACTCGAACCTCAAATCTATTTACCCTAGTAGCGCTCACACACATCTTGTCGGATCAAACACAAATTGATTCATGCCGACTACGGATTTTCTTCTTTTTCACACATCTTAACGCATCCTATAAGCTATTAGACTCAACTTTCAGGACACTATCTTCTACAAGAAATGACTAGTGCAGTATCACTGTATTCCTGTGAAAACTACAATAACAAAACATCATCAAAATAAATGACAAGAACAACTCTATTTCAACACTCTCAGAAACAGGATTAATAGCTCATTGCCACCACTCTATAAAATAGCCAGCTACAGAAGACAAAATTAATGGGCCTCAGTTCCGGCAAATTGTCCCACCTAGCGCAGGATGTAAGTACCTAACATAAGACAGAAATTCCATCTATTTCGACCTCTAGGTGCTTACTTGTAGTAAGAAACACCATATTTCATAGCATAGATAAATGTTTTGTAGCCTGAAACTCTTTCTTGCCCCAAAAAATAATATTCAATGGTAACACTCTAGTTCAACGTAATATCTGCAGGGTAATATCTGGAGAAGACAGGTTCATCAAATCTGTAGACTCCAAGACCTTTTTTGCCCATATATTTTTAATTTTTTCATGTTGTAACAGATCAGTATTATTTAAATTATTGAATCTTTATAAAAAATCATTTTAGAATTTGTAGGTAATCACATAATTCAGATTTTATAATTGTTGTTAATTGATTCATTAAACTAGCAGGGGATATCTGGAG
The DNA here is from genome assembly GCA_009867245.2 of Adranes taylori. NCBI lineage: Eukaryota > Metazoa > Arthropoda > Insecta > Coleoptera > Staphylinidae > Adranes > Adranes taylori. The sequence continues at coordinate 715 of WYDF02088700.1, read as the reverse complement.
GATAAGAGCTACGATTCCCATACTCCCAGATTTCTTGTAAATTATATGTATTACATTGAGCATATTACATGTACTCTTAATAAAGAAACCCTGTGTACCAATTAATAAAGAAACCCTCTGTGAAAATGTAATTGATAATTACAACTTTTTAAAATTTTTATATAAATTGTCGTAACTAAAATATTTGATAACATAAATTGACACTCAAAGGCTAAGTAGCTCAAAGACTGAATTGCTCAAAGGCTATTCAAATTTATAAATATGTTTCATCAAACGGCGTTCGTAATGGAAACGCAAATGGTACGCGACACGCAAATGGTGTCATCAAAGTCATTTTTTATACACGCATTATTTGTTATTTGTTTTACAATTAAACTGTATCATAGATTTATATATCAGATGGATTAATTTTAGCAGTAAATGAGATTTTTTATGTAGCTGTCAAGCCTAAACACCCGGTGTCCTAAAAATGGTTACTCCATCTTCATGGTCGTATTTAGTCTAGCTAGATACGGTGAAACAAACTAAAAACTGCTATCGAGCCAACAAGGCGAAAAAAGCGCTTAAAACGCTCATATTTGTTCAACTTTTCATTATACTGGCCAGTGGCGGCGCAAGATCATAAATTTATGTGGGCGAGATTCATTTTGCGAGGCCCTCTGCTCGCGAATGAAGACAGATTTTTAAAATAGAAAACACTTGTCATTATTATACT
>WYDF02088678.1:0-10948 GCA_009867245.2 Adranes taylori | reverse complement strand
ATATTTGTAGCCTGACGAAGTTAATATATTTAACGAAAGCTTGCTTTAAATTATACTTTTATTAATATCCAATTTCCACATTAAAACAAAAAATAATTTATATATAATAATAAATGGAAGAAAACCAAACAAAAGTTAGTTTTATATTCTTTCAATTATTTCCAAATATATATATTTCACACAAGAACATTGTTTTGAATTATATTGTTTACCCGAATGTATATGAATTTCACAGTGCTAAATCTCTTTATTTGAAAGATCTGAAAATTACCTTTACCTGGCCACTTGGTAAAAGTACTGAACATTTAGTACACAAATTTGGTGTAGTTCAAAGCCATTTCATTTGATTTCAGATTAATTTCTTCAAACAATATCTTCACAAAATGGCCATGCAAAAAAAAATAGTTTTAATACTTTCTAGTCTGTTGCAATAATAGGTTGATTTGTAATATACAACAAATTCGACCATAAATATTGTGTGTTTGCTTTCGTATGGTAACGGAAAAACTATATTAACTAACCTGGCGCCTGTATTGAGAAATAAATAACAATTTACCTCAATTTTAGTTTTCCATTCAATCCTAAAATTTATTTCTCTAGCCTCGTAGGGATAGGTTCTTTTCTTATAGGTTATATGGTAGCAATTTTTTTTTTGTAAGATATGATCATACACATCTTATGAAATAGTAATCAATATTTGTTCGAATAACTAAGTTTTATACTTAACTTATGACTAAAAAACATTTAGAATGAAAATAGATTTTTATTCGACCCATTTTTTTTTTCATTATAATTTGTATGTGTATATCTAAATTATCATGTACGCCGGATGAACACTACGTTTGCTGAATTAAAGTTTAAATTACTGTGGTTAATTTTCTGTGTATTCACCTACATTGCAAGTTCTGTAGAGATTAAATTATATTTATTACCTTGTAGGTCTGGCAGCAAGAACTTAATAAGGCTATTGTCATACTAAGAGTTTAATGTTAAATAAAATTCTTCGGATTTGGACAACACTAGATTTTATTGGACATTAATTCAATTTGATATTTTTCGTCAACGTTTCGGTTTCCATGTTTTGAAACCATCATTAGAGCTTTTTTACATTATATCTGAATAATCGAGTGAGAATAGATAAAGTATCAGACAAAAATTTGGACAACCTGTTCGGAGAGTATGGGGTGGAATGGTATGTTTTCTTTATGAATTTTTTGAAGCCCATACATCTCTGGGGATACTGTGCTGTGTGCCCTGCGTAATCTAAGTTGCTTATCAAAAATAAATTGGTGTCATGTACATTTTTGTTTTACGTAGGAAGTGGTGAAACCTTCAAAAGGCGAAGGATGCCCGTGCATCCAGCAGTGGGATTTTTACCCTCACTAAAACTCCACTCCCAGTTGGGATTGTATATTGTTGGGAGATTGGCGAGTTTGTTTGAATGAGGCTTTAGGATTTATTATCCTCTTCAGCCTGGAACTGATATTGAGTGGAATATTTTTAGAAATTATGGTAAGCTGATAGTAGCTTGCAGATGAGATATACGCTATAGCATTCGCTTTACAGCCAAGGGAACCTGCAATACCTTGGGCATAGCATGGTCAACTGATGAGGGAGTTTGGTTTACTGGGGTGAATATCATGTACATATTTTATGAGAGCATTTGTTGTAAGTTTTAGTATGTTAGGAACTTTTGTGTAGGCTCCGTTGGAATCGGTTGGTAAATGGAAGTATCACTAACTTTACATAAGATTTTGTCAATGTACCCCGACCTAGTGATGGCAACGGTTTTATTTCCTTTGTCAGTAGATATCATGAGTAGATCTTTATTTTGATTAAAGAATTTTTTTGCGTCGTTGAAAACGCGTATTTGTGAGTAATTTTTATTGGGCCGGCGTGACGTAACCTGGCGCCCTAGGCAAAAACAAAATTTGGTGCCCCATATAGCCACAATCAGTAAAAAAATGCTTTTTTAATTTAATTTTAATTACAATAAAAAAGTTTTAAAAAACAGTTAAAAATAATTTTTTAAGTTAAAATCATTGCAAGTCCGGTGAGCCTTTCTTGAGACATAGTTGAGCGAAGATATGATTTAATTAATTTAAGTTTGATCATGATCATGCCGTTTTGTATATCTTTAAATTGCTGAATGGCATTTTAAACATTTGAAAGCGTCCTAGGAATTTATGATATGCCCGGACTGATAGTGTTGTTCGAAGTTTCGCAGTGTTGTTCGATCATTTTAGGCGCCCCCTTAATGCGGCGCGCCTAGACGGTCTCCTAGGATTGCCTAATGGTAAAACTGGCCCTGGTTGAGCAAAATTTGTACGTAAAAAAAATCGTATGTAAAAGCATTTGACGCTTTCACTGTATGTAAAAAGTTTATAGTCCTGACGATGGTTTCAAAACATGGAAACCGAAACGTTGCTGAATAATATCAAATTGAGTTAATATCCAATAATGTATATTGTTGTCCAAATCCGAAGAGTTTGATTTAACACTCATCATTTACATTGGACGTGAACACACTATACTAAAAGTTAAATATTTTTAATATATGCTTATTTTGATTTGGACAAAGTGTATACAGTAATGTTCTAGAAAGGAGCAAATGTCACACACTAGCTGATTCTAACTGATAAAGCAATGGAGGCAAAAACTGGTATCCTTAGTACAAAAGGAAGACTGGTATCCTTAGTACAGAAAGTATTCAGTACTGAATCTAGAAATACATTCAAATCGTAAATTTGGTAACAATAAACCCAAATGTAAGTAGAAGATTTTATATTACCAATACATTTCCTCTGTATAATAAAAAAGACAATCCAAGGTGAATAACTGACTACAGATCAATGGCCTACTTAGTTAATTTCATAAAAGTCTTTAAGTTAAATACAAGTTGTTACTTGTATTTAAGAATAAAATTGTATACAGTAGTGAATTTAGTTTTAGAATGTAATTAATAAGTAATTAATCAACTGAGGCTGCGACAACAAAGTTCATTCAAGATATTGCCACGTACCGAAAGAATAAAGTTTTGAATTAAATATAATCTGATGCAAGTAGGTAGCGTAGTCTAGTTATCCTAGCAGGTTAGATTAGCCTAGTCTAGTCTATTATATTCTAATAAATTCAGATTGCATTAGAATTATATTATACTCGAGAGGACGTAAAAATTCTTAGAATCCGAAAGCAGATATTTAACAGGATGCAACTGCATTCCATTCTAGTAAAGGCAAGTTGACGGTCGTATTATTTTGCAGTTCTAGTGGAGGGGGGGGGGTCAGTTTTGCTCGGTATTCTTGGCTAATCTATGAAGGGGCATTTCAGCAGCTGGCATATGTAATTGAAAAATAGAGTGTAGTAGTACGCGGATCTATTCCTTCTAATTAAAAGTATATACATGTAATCAGTGACACATAGCAATGCAGTGTGATATAAACATGTAAGGATTTCTATTTATTTATTTATTTCATTATTATTTTGTGCAAGGACTGATCGAAAGAACTAAATTCTTTTAAATAAATTTAATTAATTTTAACTAATAATAAACAAACGCTAATTACATCAAATGTGTCTAAACTTCATTTTTGTTATTAACAATATTTTATATAATTAAAATGTTTTCTTTAATTTAACCTCCAATAAGTTTTAATAAGTTTAGGTGTCTCTAGTTCATCTGAGAAATAACCCCCCCACCAATATGATAATATAGGGAAAAGAAAGCTCATTGCTGTATTATTATTAGATTTATTTTACGCTGTCAATAGCATGAAGCACACACTTTTCTAATAGATAAATTAGAAACAATAAAATTTCAAGAAGTCTATCAAAGTTGATACACTCGTGCCTTATAAATAGACACTTATGTGGCAAAAGCAAATCACAAGTTATAGATATTAATACTGGTGTGAGGCAAGGTTCTTTAATAGGACCTATGCAATTGTTTTTATCTATCAACGATGTGCCAATTTTTATTAAAAATAGAATTGTGCATATGTACGCGGATTAGACATCTGCTAATTACTGGCAACACTCGACGATGTAAACCAAAAAGCAAAATCTCTAAAACAGTCCATTTTATTTTTAGTGCAAAATTCAACATAACAAATTTAAATACTTCTATTACTATTGGAAACTACAATTAAAAATGTGGTAAAGTACAGTTCAAATAGTAAAAATATGGACTGTACACGTACTTCACTATAATTAATAATATATCATTAGGTAAAATAGGTAATACATTATTAGCTAGATTTTTAAAAATACTTAAATAAAGTAATGATGATGAGAGTTTGGTTCCTTATGTCAACAAGTTGAACATGTAATATATCGTTTAAGTTTCCAAATTACACGGACTATTTCGAATATTATTAATTTTATTAATCCATCATATTGGCTCCAATTCTGAAACGAATTAATTAATTAATCGAAATGGTAGGTAAGGGGCTATTTGGGCCATACAGACAGCCCAGAGTTCGATGAACGAAACACACATTGCCTAACACACGCGGCTATTCGCACTCATAGGTGAGGGAGATAGATAAGGTAGGTAGGGAGCATGTGGGGATACATAGGGAAAGGTAGCGGGAAGGTAAGTAGGGGAGGTAGGAGAATGGGAATGTAGGAGGTTAAGTAGGAGAAATATATTGAAAGACATTCAGAATATTATGGAATATTTTTTCCAGAGTTGGCAAATACAAGGAATTGGCCAATTGTGTCCCTCTCCACCACATCAAGATCTCGGCATATTCACAGTTCCGATTACATATTTGATATAATGTGTTAAAATATTGGCGACTGCTTAGTTAGTTTCATGTTCAATTCACCATTTTTCAAACTGTTTTAGATAGAATGTATTGAAATATTAGCGAATGCAATTTTCAGGCACTCTTTATTTAATTTGCTCAGGTAACAGGCAGCCTAGGCCCCGCCTCCAGCTATGACATCGTTTGAAAGTATTAGAGGTGGGAGGAATAAAAAAATATAATATGGCGGTTGAAATAAGTATATGCTACATGCAGTAGGTGTTGAAAATTCTGGAGCTCTGTAAAAGTTAGTGACCCATCTACGACGGTTGAAAGCTTCTAAATTGACTATTTCAGAAATTAGTATGAAGAAACTCTACGTTGTTCTTGAGGTTTTTATTTTTGGTGCCGCACAAAAAGACAAAAATTAAGCACAATAAATATGTTTGATTGTAAGCTATCCGGAGCTATTTAGAAAGCAACAATGAGTAGTGAAAGGTTTGAATTCTTAATAAATTGTATGCGATTTGATGATAAAAATACTTTATTAGATTTAGGTCGCTTAGAGAGACAAAGAACTGACCAATACGCAGCTATTTAAAAGATTTTTGATCAATTGATTTTAAATTGTAATACTTCGTGTAAATCTGGTAGTTACATAACAATCGATGAACTACTAATGGGGTTCAGAGTGCTCTTCAATGTTTCCTCTGATATTCAGTATTCCCTCTGAACATGTGATCGATTTAAAGATAAAGGTGGGTATGCACTGGTTTTTTTAATGTAAATAAGTCCTTATTATGCTAATAATCCTCATGGCTAAATGTAAATAAGTCCTCAATTTGACTAAAAGCAAATGATTTAAAGACATTATTTTCCAGTTACTTTGTACTGTCTACTGACTCTTATTTCTACTTATTTCGTGTTAGCAAATACACTTAATCAATTTTATACACATATTTAAAAACAAATGCATAACACCAAATTTCCTCAATTGTCAAGAAAATTTTGAAACGCAACTTATTAGGATTTAAAACAAATTAACATCCCCTTGTAGCAATCTACCATTTCATTTCATATGGCATCGTGTGCAGAAAGCTTTTGTGGAAAAGATCTCAGACAGCCTCAGTTATGCAATTGGGAGATGGCAGCGCGTGGTTTTATGCACCTCATTTATGAAATCTATTTCGGGATAATGTCGGAAATTAATGTTTGCTTTGCTAAAACCGCAACGCTTATAAGAAATTTCAAATTATCACCTGTCTCCGATATGATGTTAATGTGTCACTGTTAATGTGTCACTGTTAATGAGAGATTAAAACTTATAAATATTTATAAATCAGGTTTCAAATTAATCTTCTTGAATCATAACTTAGTACAAAAATGTAACGTTTATCTATTACAAGAATATTTATAATTACAAGAACTAAAATGTATAACTATAAGTAGAATATACTCATCAAAGTACACTACAAATCAAGTGAAGTTCAAAATTCTCTGAATTCTTCAACCTTATGTATTGAAGTTACTTTCAAAAGGTTCTAAATGTTCAATAATACCTATCTCCGCCCTCTCCCCCTCCCCTTAAACTACTTGATTTCAACTAGTCACCTGTACAGTCAATAAACTTTTCCTGCAGTTTTAGAAATGACGTTCAAGTATATCCAAATCCTCATAATATTTGAAAAATATTTGTTACTCGTCTCCATTAATGTATTAACTATATATAGTTTCGAGTTTATGCTGGATCACACGTACGCACATCCTAAAATAAGATGGCGATTTAAGAAAACAAAAGATAGAAACGTAAAGTGAAGCCGTAAAGTGAGTTATCCAAATTAAGTCATTTTTTCACATATAACATCATAATATATGCAAACTTACATACAATCAACGTTTAAATGAAAACTTTTAAAACTCGGTTGTCGGGGCATTCGTGGCGTCATGGTTGAGTATCGGATTCGTAGGTCAACCTTACGCCTATATTTGGAATAAAACCAGGTGTTGAGAACAGCTATAAACCTATGCTAGAAACAAGTGTCCACCTTGACCCCATTTTTACAACTAATTATTAAAATAACCTTTTATTACAATTTTCGAACCAACACCTACTTGCCTAAAAATTCGTCTTACTGCGAAAAAGTAAATACTACTTACTATAGTACACTTATGGCCACTTAAAATATTGTGGTATTTTTAAATAAATAAAACTGTTTTATAAAACTCCATTTATTCCTATTATGTACAATAACTAGAAGTTGTTCTCAACTCTAGCAAATCTAATTCGTCAATTCTGTTCTTATTTTTAAGTAAAATTATTAAATTTATTTTATATTTCGTATATATGCAAAATGCCTATCGTAATCATTTTTAATATCTATCTGTTTTATATTTGCGTAATTTTAAAACTAATACTCTTTTGCTTAACTACACCGATTTCATTATATTACCTAAATTCCTTAACTTATTGATTACTAATTAATTTGATAATAGTTTGCAAACTTTTATTTATTTCTTAAACATATAAATCTTATATATATATACTTATTATTAATATACAGCATGAGCCAAATTATTGAATTTAAAGTACTTCCATTTGAGATAACACAGCTTCCTCCTTTTTGAGAATTTTTTTTTTAAATAATTTTTGTTATCATAATATAATTTAACTCTATTTTTGTGAATTTCCATTATTTCTTTCTTATGTTTTATTACGACAGTAGGATCCTTTTCCTCAACTATTTCATAAGGACCTATATACAGCTCATCATATTTATTTGTAGAGGTATTTCTAACAATAACTTGGTCACCTATATTAAATTTTAATGGATTAATACACTTATCATATGTAATCTTTCTCTTATGCTTAGAATTAATTAAATTATTTCTAGCGTCTTTCCATGCTGTTTGAAAGCGATATCGTAATTCAAGGGCATAATTATCACTTGTATAAAGCGGTTCCACCTTTACTGTTATGTGTTGGTATGTGACTATGTTTTCGAAATACCAATTCATACGGAATATACTTGGTCTCAGTATGAACAGTATTATTGTAAGTAAACGTCCAAATTGGGATCCATGTGCTCCATATATTAGGATAGTTAGCAAGTTGTATCCGTATGTGTATTCCTAAACTCTTATGTGAATTTTCTAGAAAACCAATCGTTTCATGCTGATAGGCTGTACTGTGTAATTTTTACATTTTTAAAATTTTATAAATTTTCTTTAAAACTTCATTCATGAACTCTGTACCCATATTAGTCACTATTTTTTCAGATATTCCGTAACGTAGAATCAAATTATTTATTAACGCTGTAGCTACTGTAACTGCTTACTTATTTTTAATTGGATAGGCATCTACGAAATTTGTTAAGTCGCATTGGACCGTCAAAATATATTAATTGTTGTCCTCAACTGTTTCCAAAGGCCCAACTAAGTCTGCATAAATTTTCTGGAAAGACAACGCACTCGTTGTCGTTATGCTTAATGGTTGTTTATGTGGCCTCGTATACTTTTGCCTTTGACATTCACCACATTTCTTGATAAATTTTCCAATATCCTCTTGCATCCCGTGCCAATAATATGTTTTTCTAGTATTGTTATAAGTCCTATTTATGTCTCCATATCCACCTGTTGGTAACATGTGATATAATGGTGAATTACAGCTAGATTTTACCTCCTCAATAATTCCATCTTCTAACATTCTTTCAACTTGGTTATTAAGTTCCTCTTTTTGAGCATAAGGAATTTTATAGGGTTTAATGTAAACAGGTCTTGCATCTTTTTTAAGTACAATATTTTGGGTTAAAGCATGAGATGCTGTTAGCCTATCATTATCTAAATGAAATATATCTGCATATGTAACACATAATCTTTCAATCGAATTAGCTACTTCTTCGTTCAAATTTTGAAAATATATTCAAAAATCAAAACCTTATCTACTCTATCTACAGCTTTTGACATTTCACTAAAATTACTTACACGATACCACGAAATATCTTCCGGTTTAGGAATACATTTTTTTATTCGAACTTCGTTTTCATTATCATTAAGAATTCTAACTGGAATTTTGTTATTTACAGGTTTAGCAATAATGCCTGCTATGAAAACTCCCTTAGCTACCTCTTCAGGGATGACTAAATATTCCCTACTCCTATTGACCATACAATATTTTACAATTTCACATCTTGCTGGTATAGAAGTTAACAAATTATCTTTCGATTCTAATCGAATAGTAATTAATTATTTTCTACCAAAAATTTCTAAATGAAATTTACTATAATCAATTTTAGCTGAATATTTAGTAAAAAAATCAACACCTAATATGCTGTCCACATTTTGACTGAAAGCTTTAATTACATGAAATTTATGCTTTATTTTCAGTATTTCCTAATTTTAATGATAATTTGGTTTCCTATCGTACGAACATATCCTGAAATTCCATGTGCCTTAACTCTTTTTGATTTGTCATCATATCTAGCTAAAATATTTGTTACTATGAAATTACTGGACGCACCTGTATTAATCAATAATTGAAAAAAAAAAAATTTCTATATCTCAAACTACTATCATCTAAATGTAATATAATATTCTTTAAAAAATGTTTTCTTTTTAGGGTCATTGGTATTATTAACATACGTATTTTTCCTCTAATTATTAACACTTGAGAATTGATGAGGTTGTTGAACATCATCTGTTTGTTTACAACATGTAACTCTAGTATTGTTAGAATTATGATATGTCTTATTCGCTAAAATTTTTCCTATTATAATAAAATTGTGTGTCGGTTTGTCCATTGATTTCGTCACTCCGGGCTACGCGAATGGCATCACAGAAACTTTTACAGTTTCGTGATTTAACAATAATAGATACATTTTTGTTATTTAAACCGTTTGTGAAAGAGTTGATTGCAATTTTTTCATTTGTTTGACTTAGTACTTGAACAGCCTGCTCATTCCTATCTGCCTGTGATATCGTAAATTTTGTAAACAAATTTTCAAGTTCTGCCCCGAAAGCTTCAATATTTCCCTGCCGTGTTTTCTGCAACTGGTGAGTAAATTCTTTTTTTTTGTCATCAATTAACTCTACATTAGAATTATATGTTTTTTGTAACCTTTGCTTAGTATTCTCCGTTAACTTTCTTCTTAAACAAATTGAGTTAAAACTTTTCTCCCGTCATTATCAAGCAAACTGCCGTAAAATAGAATAGTATCACATAACTTTTTTGTAATAACCTCTGTATTATTTAAGGAGGGTATCAGCTCTTGAGCTGTCTACAAATTAAATTTTTCTATCATTATAGAAAAATATTCGTTAGTGCTAAAAGAAGGTACATTTTTAATCTACTATCTAAACTTCCACATATTTCCAAAATAAGTTTATCTATAGACTCTACAGTTAATCTAGCCTGAATCGAAATTTCTTTTCCATGAATTTTCTCATTAAAAGTTTTCCTACTTCTAATAAAATTATTTTCAATTTGAGCTAATTTTGAAATCTGCTTATTTATAACAATCAATGATTTCTACGTTCTAAATTATCTTTATTTATATTTCTGAGATATACTCGTAGATCCTCATTAATTTCTTTCAATTCAATAACTTTACTCATTTATATAGTAATTTACTAAAGATATCAGTACATTTATAAAACCAAAACACAATAAAATAAAATTCAAAAAATAATTACACATTAGACAAAATAAATCTAATAACCAAACACATTAAAATATCTTTATTTCCAAAACACCAATATTAAAAATTTCTATACCTTCTTGACCATATGTTCTTAAATAATTATTTACCATGAATCCAGTTCCATATCATAATAATTAAAACTACAATCTATATCATCCACAATTGCGAATATTAACCCATCAAAGCCCTATGTTACCGTATGGTAAGGCCTATTTGGTTATTTAAAAAATTATTTACGCATACGTGTAAGCTACAGTAGATGGCGCTTTCAAACTACGGTCAGGCATTTGTATTTTTCAAATTTAGTAACTGCTTGATGTTATAACAACGTTTAGTGGGTTTTAATATGTGGTTAAAATGATATTACCAAAAGTGAAATTCGAAGATGGACATACGATTTGTGAAAGTAAAATTGCTATTTTATTCATTTAGATAGATAGATAGATAGATAGATAGATAGATAGATAGATAGATAGATAGATAGATAGATAGATAGATAGATAG
>WYDF02088667.1:0-10948 GCA_009867245.2 Adranes taylori | reverse complement strand
GAAATTGGACAGAGTTACGGGAGGCCTATGTTCAGCAGTGGACTAGATGAAGGCTGTGTGATGATGATGATGATGATGATAACAGGTTTGTTTGTTTCCTTATCAATATCACCAGAGCCATGCGTAGTTGATTAATATAGTTCTGACTTGAGACATAAGACACTAAAGCCATATTCTGCTGATAAGCAAATATCTAGCGGTGATATACTAAGGTATACCAATTATAAGTATCAAAGAACCGACTCTTAATCATGCGCCAATATTTTAATACATTCTATCAAATAGTTAATCGTAATAGTGAACGCTTGGAGCCTTACTAAACAAAAATGCCCGAGAATTAATCTCTAAACATTCACCAATATTTTATTACATACCATCAAATTAGTAAATGGAATGCAGAATGCGCCGGGCTTTACTAAAGAGGAGCATTAAGGAAGAGAAAAGGTAAATGTCTTTAAGCAAACTTTAAACAGTTGGAGTTATAAGGTTGGTGGAATGAGCTAATCATAGCATACTATTGATAGGCGTAAATGAGGGGCATCGAGGAGAGGGTGTGGGTGAGTAAATACATCCATCACAGCAAGCAAATATAAATTTTAAAATAAATTAAATACCTAATTATAAGAAAATCCTAATCCTAAACAAATTCCTACTCATCTACAAATTGTCATGAAAATCCTCATCAAATTTGGTAATCAAGTGGTAAAATACACAGTAAATAAAATTAATGTTTTGGCAAAAGCTAATATTAAACAAAGAGAAGATTAAAATAATTTGACATAATCTACGCAAAAATTAAGGAACTTTTGATAAGAGTTTAATTTATATCTTCTAGCTTTTCTCCCGAAAGATCAATAATGAATTATTTCGTACACTTCCCTCTGGAGCGTAATTATAAACAAAAGTAACAAGCAGGAAACTAGAAAATTAAGCAAATCCAACGAAAATTTATTTATTCTACTGTGTTTCGTCGCTAAAGATGTTGTAAACTTTCAACTTTTCACAGAATGTTTACGAGGAATAAACATAAGCGGAATTAAATGATTCATTGCGATTAAAAGGAGTAGCGTGCGAGAAAGTTTCAAATGCGTAGGCCGCAGCTCTAACGTTACTTGAAGAACAGCAGCAGGAGAACATCAGTAGCAATGGAGCATGGAAACGAAATTATCATACGAAGGCCATTAAGGAAAAGACTGGAAGGACTTTGTTTATTGGCGGAAGAACAATGCATTATGATGGTTGATACGCAATTGTTCCTTTTTTGCTTATCTACTCGCTTAAAGTATAAGAACATGAAAGAGCGAAATATTATACTATTTTCAGGCATAAGAGCGTCCATAACTGTGTTGCACTAATCGTCATCTCTGGGTTACTGGTATGCAAAAAAGTGACTAAAATTTTGAATTTATTATTTCTGAATTAAGACTGAAAATAATTATTGAAAGATCTGTTTGAAGTGCTGACACAAATTTACCATTTTACATTAGGCCATAGCAAAGAAGTCTCCAAAGTGAGAAGCTATAAATACACAAAAAGCATTTTCAAATGTTTAGTGTGAATAGGTAATTCCTCCATGCAAAAAGTTTAGACCTAAATATAATAGAATTTTTTCTTGTACCTCTAGAACTTCTGTCTCCGTCTAGTATATATTGGAATCAACAAGTACAAGTCTGTTATATTTTAGAGCAATATTGCATTGACCTTAGATCATAATTATTGTTTTTAAGAAGTTAACAAAGGGTTTTTGTAAAAACTATAGTTACGTTGTTATATAATCCACTGGTTGGCCTATTAAGAAAATTTGAGCATTTACGAAATGTCGAAAATGGAAAAGTAGTTCGACTTTGAACAAACATTGTACTACCTGAAAAACTCGGTTCCTAAAGAAACTGAAAAATAAGAATTGAGAATCTTTATCAAGATTGGAAGGCTTTTATCCTAACTGTTGTATAAAGTTTCTTTCAAAACTCTTGAGTAACACCACGCATATATTTATACTTCCAAAACTTTTGTGATTCTGTTTAAAACGTCATGGATATTGTAACAAGGCAAACTGCACCCGTTACTGTTTAGTTCAATGTGAGGAAGTCTGAACATTAGATACTTAAGAAATATAAAAATGAGTCAGGATGAATAGATGCGGTGAATTGTGTTAGTTTGTCATCATATAAAATAAATCATATTGCATATAGTTTTATAAAATAAGGAACAAAGAGACATAAAATATACGTTAAGATGGTTACGTTCATAGAGATGTTTATTAATTTGGTTACAAGTTATGAAATGATATTTAAAGTACGAAGCTTCAGTTGAGCAAGCATTGTTGAAACAATAAAATTGTAATATTGATACAAGATACTCAAATATGGGTTAAGTTAGAATGTTACTGTGATTGGCAAATTGTTATGCTGACGAAAAAAATACATTAAAACTCCAACACAATGCCAGAAAAACGCAAAGTATAAACAAGGTTGATGAGCAAGTGTTTTGGTTGAGTGACTATTAGTAAAACTATCAGCAGAATTAAGCTTAACAAACAATCAATCAATAGCGATCATGAGCCCAGGTAAGATTTACTAGTAATTCTTAATGTATCAGTAATAGTTGGATACGAATCCATGAAGTTAGTCAGAAAAACGAGGCATATAGAATAACCATTAATAGCGGGACGGGTGCTACTTGAAGTAAGGCGAGTCAAATAGAAAATCGTGTACTTGCAAAGCCGTTACTATGTCGGAATTATATTTGTATGTAAAATCCAGGATATAATTCTGATTAAAAGTATAATTAATTATTAAATAAACCATGATTAAAGTAAAGCATCATGTTTAGTAGAAATACTAATTGGGAATAAATAAAGTAAGTAGGTTATTGCAACAAGAGTAAAAGTATATTAGAACTCATAAGTTTAATTATTGGTATATAGTCAAACAAATCGAAGTAGAATTAATAAAGATCGTTGTGCATAATTATAAAATAAGTTTGTGTATAAGGTACAAGAAAACTGTAAGTAACTTCATTATTTATTACTTCGAAAAGATACTGATAGTAGACCATTTTAAACAGATTATTATTAGGTAACATTTGATTATACCTAACCTATTGTTTTATTATTATATATGGTGTAAATTACCTGTATGAGTGAATATTTATTGTGACTGAACATATATATTTCTATAAACCGTATCATTAGGTTCTCAGTTAAGTTTAAAAGTTCCTTCATTTTATTAGCTTAAACTATATGGACGTCTGTCAGTTCTAGGGGCTGAGAGTTACGGATAAGTTATTCAGGTTAATGAAATAGGAGAGGAGTACACTTAATGGTAGCAAAGGTAACGTATAGAATTTTATAAGTCTAGCAGTGAGCTAGGGTATTACAACTTCTATATACTATCACAGCAATCAAAATAGTAACTCATAAGGAGTGGTACCTAATTAGAAGCAAGTTCTAAATTGGAGTGCACAGTTCTAGAAGTAATAATCGATCCTAGGACCTAGGAAGGAGAGCAGCGTCGCTATTCTAACCCATATAGTTAAAACTACCCTTCCAACGTCACGCCAGAAAGAACAACCCTCTCACCCAAAAATAAATGTGACAATATAACTTTAATACTTTCGTTGAAATAATGTATCATGAGAAACGAAGAAGCGGCATTGTTTTTTTCTGTCAGGTAATATCATCCGTCAGCTAAGAACGAAGCGATGAAGTAAATTATACAAGTTATACTGAGTATAGGGGAAGTTGCTAATTGGTGATGGTTAGCAATTAGCACAACGCGCTGTTTTATTTAACAATTAGCACAACAAATGAACTGTTGATAAAAGTAGACCGCTGCATTAGTATGTGCAAAAAGAAAGCATACCTCTGCATGATTTACATTAATCATGGCCGAAAACAATTAGTAAGGTAGCGATAAGATACCCAGGCAGGAATACATTACATGAATGGAATTTACCATAAGAAGGTGAACAATGGTGAGAGTAATCGACATAAGTTTTTAGGAAAAATCAACAAACCCAAAAATGGTTTAAAAGCGCAACAAAGCCTACAGAAAGTGAATTTTGTTGTTTAAAAACTAAACCTTTGCTGGTTATAATTTTCAATGTCAAATTATGAATTAAACCAAATAAAATCATAATTAGTTCTAAATTATATCATGAATACATTCAAACATTAAATAAATGGTCTTAAAGCATAGTCATGTACAGTATATGATAATAATTAAATAATTATTTTAAATCGAAGTCTTTAAATAAAGTAAATTAAAATATTAGGCAACAAGTTCATTTTTCGAGCTAAATTAAAATAAATCAAAATGGAGTAAGAAGGTCACTGTGCGTGAATCGAAAACTAATCTAAAAGTGAGTTTGTTATGCTACAACTGAATAGACGATATGTACATTAATTTTAAAATTTATTTGGTAACTAGTTCGATGGTTTATGAACACTATTTTTAATATCTGATTTGCACGCTTTCATGGAACGTAAGTACTAATTTATTTAATTATTTTGATACAGCGTTAATTATAATTTATATATTCTATTAAGTTCACACGCTTTTCCACGTTATCAGCCTAAAATAAGAAGATTTGTGATTGTTAAGGGCTGCGCACTTACATTAACTGTTTAATTTATTTATGATTAAATCTGAAAGGTACGCACAACGTTAGCAATGACAAAGTCTTGTATTTTATTTTAAATTGTATTATTACGCTGGGGAGATTATAACTGTACAAATTCTGACTCCATAAAAATTATCAATTTATTCAGTAGTAGATAAATTAAAGTAAATATGAAAGTGAGAGTAGGAGAGGATTTCTAGTTACCAGTTTTCAAAAGATCCTCTCTTACCCGTGTCAGGTGAGGAAACTCAAGCAAGACCCGGAATTCAAACGTGACACATATCGTAGCGCCACCGGGTGCTGGTTTGTGGAATTCTGTCCAAATTCACAAGTGACAATTGCTTATAATAAATTTGAAAATGGAATGGCAGAACAGTTCACTTAACTAGTGTGTACTAGTGTGACCATTTGCTAAAAGGTAGTGATCTAGTGACAAGTTCTCATTAAGACCTCATACGGTTTGATACGAATGAATACAAACAAACATAGGAGTCCAAAAACCGAATGAGAAAAGGACGATATAACAACAGATATATATATACATTATAATTGCGGAAGGAAGGACACAGGGATGGAATGAATATTAGGCACCACTGGGTTTTGGCATAATCTTCTTCCTGTACAACTGGAAATATCTTTAACCAAACATTAATTCATGTCTTAAGCGCACAAACTTCTATGAAGTTCATGAAAGATTCGCGTAAGGATAGAGGAAGACGCGCAAGATAGAATCAAACTATATAGAGTGCGTTATTTGTAAACAATAAACAGATACGTACATATTATGATACAGTGGAACCTTGATAATTCGAGCTTGATTCCAACAAGAAAAATTGAGTTATCAATAATTTCGAGTTCCTAAGGTTATGAGAGACGAAAGTTTTTAAATCAGAAGAAAATTTTATTCAACGAAACCACAAAATGTATTGTTGTGTGGGAAACAAATCACATTAATACATTATTGGTACAAACTATATTACTATACTGTAATAAATTGTTACGGGTTAAAATTGAACCCTTATTTATATTCGAACATAAGTGAGAATTTATCTGAAAATTATTCATGGAATATTATTCTTCCGTTGGTAAATTGTTGGATTTCCATTGTAAATTGTTCATTGTTCTTGAAATATTTTTTTCCTTTGTAAATTGTTGGAATCACCCAGATTATAATTCTCTATTTCGTCTAGACAACATTGGATAAAAAGTTAAAGCTCGTACCAAATTTTCAGTCTAACAACAACGCCGCCTAATATGCGTATATGGCTCCGCGCGTGCGACGGATAGAGAGAGGAAGAGTGACAGCGAAATAGGCGGACGATTTGACTTTGGTTCGTAGACAGTCAACCATATTACAATTATGCAGGAGTTGAATTAATTAAGAATTTTGTACGTTTCAGTGTTGAAGTCCACATTTCAATGAATTAATTAATCTGAGTACATCTGATAATTTAATCAGGCTCTGTTAAAGGATTTGAAACACAATTAATTATTGGAGATTAATGTGATAGCCTTGGTAAATATTTAAGCAGTAATGTCAACTCATTAAGAGGTTATGTTCACCTGCATATTGGACTTTGGAAGTATGGTTGTTTTGAATAAATAATCATCGTTGTTTTGTTCATTCCAGAAAATTCTGGTAACTTTTGGTTAATTTTGTCAATATAGAAATTCAGTAGTTAGGATCGATTTTACGGGCCCACATGTTTTTGTAGGTTAACTAAATCCACTTCAAGAGATTTTATTAGTTTTTTGTGATGTGACTAGATAACCATAAATAGCTTGTTATGTAGCTCTGAATGTTTATTTTCGACATATTACACTTAATTGATAACTGGTTGTAGACGAGAATGTAACGTTCTTATTAACTTTGACTACTCCCTAACTTAACTATTGCTCTACTAGCCCTAGTTGAATTGAGTGTGTTTAGACCGAAAATAGATCCTGTTGGAGCTAAGTTAATGTCACAACGCCAATAGTTGAGTGATGAAACAATTGAGTAAAGACGGAAAGCTACCTCTATCATATCTAACCTTAACAACAGCCAACCATCAAGATAAAGCGAGGAAAACACGAAACAATAATATTTGTAGATTGTAGAGAAAATGGACTACTCCCAAATTAAATGCTGGTTGCGTCATTCAGAAGAAGGAAGAAACTCAATTGAAAAGCCTGAGTTCTGAACGACCACATATTTGGGACTAGTTTTGGAAAAAAAATGACCAGAACTCTTTTTTGCCGAAGAAAGTACAAGAGGCCGGTGGAACCTTATATATGTGCAAAAACCATTTCAAATTTTTGGACGATGGAAATATAAAACACTGAAATGAGCTTCCAAGACATGCTCAAGACAATAGACCCCTAACATCTGACAAAAGGATCAAACTACAGAGTCTCACTCAAGAGGAACTCTAGGTACGCACAAACTGTACTACAAAGCATTATCCTCTAAATAATCGCATGTATAAAATTGTTAAGGTTGAGAATAAAAGTGTTATAATGTCCTGCCCAGATCTTTGGAGATACAACAGTGAATACTGCAAACTTCGGAGAACATTACCCGAAAACAGTTCTACGGTGTCTTAGGGTGTTTGAATGGAAGGCTACAAAACATCTCTTATGTGGGGTGGCACAGATGTCTCTTACAGAGCCATCCTTATATATTAATAATAATTTACATATAACAATATTTATATAGTAATAATAATAATACCACTATCAATACTTTTATATATTTTGCTACATAAATATTTGCAAAATTAAAATATTTATTTTGCGTACATGAAAATCCCACCATATTTTGTGCATAATATTTCAATTGCATATATGTATAAACATCTCTCAATACAGCATTGTTCGTAGCAATTATTTA
Source organism: Adranes taylori (assembly GCA_009867245.2). Lineage (NCBI taxonomy): Eukaryota > Metazoa > Arthropoda > Insecta > Coleoptera > Staphylinidae > Adranes > Adranes taylori. The sequence continues at coordinate 3,453 of WYDF02088667.1, read as the reverse complement.
GGAACCATACAACTTTTAAATAAATTCATTTGCTTTGTGCGATTTTCCTTGAATGTTTGCACTTTACCGACTAGGGGCTTTCAAGTTTTCGTTTTTGTATACGTCCACAAAAACCGCTTGTTTATTCCGTACATGCTTCGGTATCTACACATCTTCTCGACTAGCCACCAGCAGTTAATAATAATCTTTCTGCTGTAGTGAAACTGTTATTCTTTTTTTCGTGTTGTTGCGTTTTCTTTCATTGCAATGCTATGTCTTCCTTATTTGCTACACTTTTCGCTGTTTTTATTTCGCAGCAAGTCTTACAACGATCCATAATGAAAGCTTGCTTTTTTTGCTATATCTTTTATCAGGGAAAAGTGTGTAGTTTATTGCACATGTTTTTGTCATTGTTCCCTTGTCTTTTGTATATATAAATATTTTCTATTCTTCTTATATTATCATAATTGAATATAAATAGTCCTTTGAAGTTTTAGATCTCATATTGTAATTTAAGTTTTAAATGTTGTTCTGAAATAAAAGTATTTTATTGGTCATAATGTAATCATCTACAAGTCCAAATAATTTTTATTATAAATTGATTGATCCCAGAAACAACCGAACAATTATGCAAACTATTTCTCAGTGCCCTATATTATCTTGTTCCCCCTAGTTCCAACAGTTACATAAATTCTATTGATATAATTAGAACTGTTTGAAGCTAACATCCTTAGTAATGATGCCCTATTTGCCATCTATATAGCGGATTAAGTTTACTCATTCCAAATAGAAAAGATACGTTCACACGGAAGTAGTAGGAAATAGCAGATTTTGACGCCAATAAACATTTAGACGACGAGTTTCTGGGATTATATTTTAATATGATTACATTTTTATCAATTTACATTCTTATAACAAGAATTACATTCTTATTTGTGTTCTAGTCAACATACAAAGATTTACTAAGATAAATGAACAAGCTCGCGGCACATACCAGCAACTTCTTTTATTAATTTAATCCTTGATGTGAGAAAATGTTTTGAGTGTCCATAATAATTATCCAAGTTTATTATCCAAAGCAATATTCTCTAAGAAGTCAATTGTCAAATATTACAGGTTGTTATCTGCTAGCCTTCAGCTAAATCTATAAACGAATAAAACATTCAAACACTATCTATTAAATAAATAAGTAAATCGGCAACTGAACAAATCAAGAATTGATGTCTTATAAAATAATTCGAACAACGGAAGGATTTGCTATGTATGAGCACAAGTTTCTTATACATGAACTAATCGAACGCTACGTTTAGAATCGTCTACCAAAACCCTCAGCCTCCAACAAGCAACACGCCTCTCCTGTGTTCACATAAGTAGAGGGAAGCCGCAGTTGTAATCAAGCAAAAAACAACAAAACTAACAACGTTTCTTATTGGGATCTGTTAGATGGAGCCAGTTGAGAACGAGAGGAGAAGAATATACATCGCGCGCCTGCTTTTGATGGTGTTCTTTTTTATGCTGCTTCATTCAAGTCATACGAAAATATCTGTCAGAAGTGATTAAGATAAGTTTTCGCATTTTTTGTGATCTTTCATCGATGTAGAAAATGCGCAAAAAAGATGTATATCTAGAGAGGGAGATATGTTCCCTCTCTTTCTCAACTGCAAATTTTCGCGACTAATTAATTTATTATAGATTTTTGGTTTTGGCGAATCTTCGTTTTTGAATAAATTCCTCTTAGTAAGTTTGTTGAACCTGCGTTCACAATCTTGTCGAGAGAGATTTTTACGACAACCTTTAATGAGTTTATTGAACTTAATGTAGCCTCGACGCCACAAGAGTTCGATGACATAATATTTTCGACAAACAATTTTAATGAGTTTAATGAACTTTGTGAAGAGAGCACCGTTTTAAACGCTTCCCACGTAAAAACTTGCCAGTTCTATCTCGCAGTTGGCTAATCATCGCTCTGGAAGGGGGATTGCAGTTAGTCGCTTGTTTGCGCATTAAATGTGATTGGAGATCTCTCTGTACTAGAAGTATATAATCGTAAACTTTTCACAGGGATGTAATGCAAAATTGTTCCTTAAAATTCCGCAACGGTCAAAGGAAGGTCGTCCCTATAACTAGAACTCCCTATAAAAAGCAATATCTTGGCGAGTTTCAGACAGACGTAATTAGAATTTAATTCTTTTAAACTTTAAAATCTGACTTTTAGCAGCGAGCATAGTCGCAGTATAAAGAACGGTTTGTACCAGTATTTTTTTTAAAGATTTTAAAAACTAAATTAAAATCTCTCAGCTATTAACAAAACTTCTATTCCAGCAAAATCGGGTATTACAATTTAAACATTTTAATGCTTCGGCTGAACTTTCCGAACCCTTTATAATAATTATCTAATATACAGTAGATTTTTAGCCACACCTTTCGACCCGCTTCGTATTTATTTTTTTCTATATCTTACTCTCGCATTTGAATATTTTTTTATTAGTGCCCAAACGTCTTAACCTTGATTTCGATCAAGCCGAGAAAAGACCAACGTTAAAGAAGCCAATGGAAAACTAACTACCAACCGCCTCGTCATTGGGTCGACATCGCCGATAACCCACCATGAGTCGCCATGAGTCATCCTGGTCGAATCAGCGCCGACAATAACAAGTCGACATCGCCACGAAACCAATTCGCCTTCCGTAACCAGCATCTGTAGATTGATTCCATTCGCATCAATTTACTTGTCAATGACCATCCGTTGACTCAGATGTCAGACATCTGCTTCCAAATTCGATTACCAGCCGAATGTTACATATATCATCCATTTAACAGAAGATTGTTTTCTTTAGGTCAAAAACCATACCTTTATTAATAATCAATTTTAATCAACTCGTTCAACAAGTTTTATCTTCGAATTTATTCTTCGTGGCTGTCTAAATTTGAGGGGGTTTATCTATTTTGTTGCATCGAGGTTTAATTTGTTGAACAGCTTATGTTTTTGTAGAATGTTGACAGAATAATAATACAATTTTTATCCTAAAAATTGCCAACGGATCAAAGATATTTTCCTATTAGGTGAATGCAAACCTGAATAGTCCGAAATATTCACCAATACTTCTATTACGTTATAAGAATATGGTTCATGCGCCGGTGCTCTAGTGAGGAGTAAAGTGATCTAGAACCATCTGTTTTCCTCTACTAACCTATTTATAAATTTCATAAAGTTTTTAGCAAACGTTTCTCTCAAGTTGCGCCAATCGATCAATCGGTTACTCATAGTGCCACTGGCCACAATGTGACAAGTCAGCGTTACCCTGGCGCATTTTGGACTTGGTGTTGGCTATCACTGCGTGATAATTTCGCACATCTCAGCTGACGTAAGCCAGATTAAGTGATCAGGTCTATTGCTTGCACCGTAAGCGAGTTCCTGATCTTAAATTTGGTTTGCTCAAAGTGAGCGGTATATATATATATATATATATATAG
>WYDF02088656.1:0-10948 GCA_009867245.2 Adranes taylori | reverse complement strand
AATGCGATTCAATTGCATTTTAAACAATCGAGATCAAATAAATGCATTCCATATTTACGTTTTCTAAATATATTAAATAGTTCATTAGCTACTCACATAAGTTTATATAAAATTTTTATAATAGCTCATACATTTTAGATGTGTTTACCGAACTAAACAATAGTACTACCGAAGAAATATGAAAAGTGGGAAGAAGAATCACATTGTGTGTGTGTGTGTTTTGTTTTTTTTTTATTTTAACTCTATTCGAATTGATATAAAATGTATTAAACATAAAATTGAAAATAGTGCATATTGTTTTAAATAAACATCTGTGAACTTATATATTTACTTATTATAAGAAATATAAATTGATTCTCTTATTATAAGAAATATCACTTTATTCTTATTATTATTTAAGAATTGAGGCAAAGAAAAACGAAAATAAGTACAAAAATAAATAAATTATTCAACGCAAAATATATAAACATTTAATTTATTTATAATAGTCTGAGATTACTGCATTTGATTACACACGCAAACAACTAGCTATGCGAAACGCAAATATTTCTTCGTCAGTTGTCATCACGTTCTGGAAATATTCTACAAGTGGGAATTTGCAAAATCTACTTTGAAGTGCTATTCTACTGTACTCGCATATTCATTAAAATAAATGCAATGAAGTAGCTTTTTCCTATATGAAAAATAAAGACTGTTGTACTTAGCGATGCCGTAAAAGTATCTCTAATCTCATAATCTCTAAAAGTCTATATCAACATCTCTGTACGAGATTGTAATGTAATTTATAAGTCGTATATATAAGTGTTTCAACAAATGCTTAGCAAGCAATTTGATAATAATAATATGATCTTTATTGGCATAAATTCTTATCCTTTTTGAATTAATGATTGTAAATTAACAATAAACTTCAAAGTAAAATTGACCAACTAAAACAAGCACTGGAAGCAAAAAATATATTCACCAATATATTACTTTATCCGCCTTTTCTTCTCTACCTAATGATACTATTCCATTATTCCTGCTCCCTCTTTAATATTACCAGCTAATACGCTTTCTTTCTCTGAGCATACAATTCCCAAACATTCCTTAACCCAGGGCTCCCATTTATCTTCATTTCTCCCACAAATCCTACATAGTCTCTCTTTTAATACTACTCGCGGTGAATGATGAGGCGTCCACATTCCTGTTTAAGTGGATGTAAATGGATTGGGTATTAAGTACACACAAATAAGGTGAACAAATGCATTAATATTTTTGGGAATAATTCAGATAAACTAACTTATCTGAGTATAATTTTGATGAATAAAGTTAAGTCGAGTGTAATTAGTAACAAGTTTGTTGATCAAGTTAAAGCTAAAATAAGTATAAATAAATAATTAAGATTATGGTGTGTTACTCTAAAATAATAAATAAATAGTTTGTGCACAGCGGCAAAATCTGTAAGTACCTAGTTTAATATTTCGTTGGTGTAACTCAACAAATCATAAAATCATTTTTATGTGATTTGATTTATTTGATTTTATAAATTGTAAAGCGTTGATTATCTTATTTTACTTATGGAAATTAATGAGCAAGTCATTAGATTGTATGTGAATATTTTTACCGACCAATACAATTTGATTAACGTCCACCTTAGCAATGGTCCGGCCTAGTCTCTTATTCAAAATTAAGTGGGGGACTAACTAGGGGGATTTAGATAAGATCGTTCCTCATCAATTATTCAATTAATAACTTTGCTAGAAGCAGCTAAATTAAAGTGCTATCTTATGAAATAACTAAGGAGTCAGGTACCTATAATTGTGAGCAGGGGATTGCTACGCTAACCCATATAAAAAGTCCCCTCTCGACATTATATGAAAATGGTTTAATACATTTTTCTGATAATTTTTTTGTGTGCCGTTAAACTTAAAATCGTTTCTCGTGAATAGTAAAATGTTTCTCGTAAAATCGGAAGATTAAAAAACTATGTTCGTGGTTGGAATACCTAAATAATTGAGAGGTGCAAAATTTCTTCTAGCTAGTTCTTCGTCACTTTCTTCATAAGTACAATGTCCATTTTCACAAATTTTTCTACGGGAACTACGGGAAGTCCTTCAGCAGTTTCTACTACTTACCGGATGTTAACTGCGAGGTGATCCTTATGCGATAAGTCATGATGGGAAGGATATCTGCTTGATCAACTTCTTACAAAACGCGTTTTGGATCCCAGAAAATCGACTAATTCATTCTGGCTGGTAGCGCTAAGGTACGTGCCGAGATCTTGAGCTGGATTCATCTAACCACTTCTTCATGAGAGGGCAGCGTCTATAAATCAATTTCACAGTCTAAAATTTCCATCCTCATTTTACTCAGAGCTTCCATGACCAAGAAATAATAAACCTTGTCTACCAAGAGTTTTTGCAACGTCAATAAGAATTTCAGCGACGTGTCGGTGATATTCCTCACTCTCCTTTCATTTTATTTTTCCTTGTCATTTGTCAAGCGTAATATCAACATGAGCTCCTACATCAATAAAATGACAAAAATTACTCATAGCTGCTCGATGCGATTCAGAAGAAAAGTGATAATTTTACTTGCTTTTTAACCCCACAACTATTCATTTTGTGCCATTGTCGAACACCGATAGACACCCATTCTTGATTAACACATGATCGTTCTACTCCTTCTGTCGGAAGACATCAAGCAAAATAGAATTTGATACTGCGACACTAATTGTTTGCTGACATGTTGTATTGGCAAGAAATTTACTATTTTATATCTACTATAGTGTTCCTCGATCATCCCTATTTTTTGCAATTCTACATTATTCATCTTCACTTCCAGTTCATTCGCCACCTCATCTACATCCATAATTCTCTCAATCCATGTTTCGTTCTCTTGCCTATTCGTTTATTCATATCGCATTTCTTTCATCCTCTCACCACCCCAGCCACTTCGATCTAAAGATCTAATGTAGCATACCCCTTCTTGTTGTTTAAAGCTGTTTCATTTCTTAAACTTTATGCCTGTTTTCAGGTGTTGTTGCTTAATGTTTTCTTGGGATTTATTGCCATGCCTCCGAACTGTCTAAGTCGGCAGCTCGATGCTGCCTGACATTCACATAAGATGTGTTTTTCCGTTTCTGGCTTATCATTACATAATCGGCATGTTGGGTTCTAAACCATACACATTTTATGCATATGGTAATTTAGAAAACAATGCCCCGCAATATAGACTGTTTATATAGAGGGTTCCTCTTTTCTAAGACTGAATATTTTGGTGTTTGCTTCAGATGTCAGCCTTTGAAATGTCAGTGTATAAAAGCCTTTGAATGTTCCTAACCTAGACTTTGTTCCAGTATTTAATTTTGGCTTCACATTTCCATTATCTTAATATCCTCTTCCTGTGTTCTTTAGTTAGACTACAAGACGGAGCGATGCCTACTAGATTAGTTTTTGCCCTTTGGATCCCTATCTTGTCCGCCATTTCATTGCCCTCTATCCCTAAATGTGATGGTACCCATCACAACCTTAAATTCTTATGTTTTATCAAATCTTTCAGGTGAATCAGGAAGCCCCACAATAACTTAGACTCAGATTTTTAACGCCTCAAATGCCTTCATCGCTGCTTAAGTATCAGTGTTATATTGATGTTAGCCCCTTTCATGTTTATTTGCATGGTTTCTAGAGCACAGTTATCAATGGCTATTATTTCATCCAGTATGATAGAGTCCTGTGTACCTAGTGAAATCACTGTTCTACAGTTAGGGCCATACACTCCAGCCCCTGTTCCACCCTATCCAATTAATACTATATGTGTAGCATTTCAACGCACCTTTGCCCTATGAGGGTCTACGCACCTTTGCCCTATGAGTTTGCCAATAACCATTTGTAGTATGAATGATAAGTACAAAGGGTTGTTCAAAGTTGAACTTTAGTGGCGTGGCATCCCACGTGCAATCGGTGAGTGATGACAGCCGCGGCTCTTTGAGGAGTTTTTATATCCTGTAAGATTATTAGGTTTCATTCTTGGTGTCGAGGCGATAGCCGTAACCTGAGTCAGGCCTCCCTCTCCAGTAGCAGGTGCATGAAAAGCTATCATCTGAGTGCCTCGCAGCAGTAGGAGAGGTAGACATTGCCACAGTTATGCTAAGACATGCAGTTTTTGGAGTATGTTCTGTGCCTTCTACAGATCTACTCTAGACCACCAAAACTACGTACGCTATAATGGGCCTTACAATTGCTGTATATGCTCAATATATCATTTTTGTTTGTAGACGCCATGTTCTACCGAAAAGCTTTTCTAGGCTTTTTGCAAGATCTGGATGCCTTTTCTTGTAATTTATGCGGAAGCGCGTTCCAGGTCAGTTTGTAATCCAAGATTACACCCAAGTTCTTGACCTCCAAACTTATCATGATCGCTGAATCACGGAGGGCCAAGGACTCTAGATTTATTTTCCCCTTCCTCATGAATGGCTCAAAAGTCACTTTGTTGCGAGTAATGCTTAGCCCATTTCCTTTATACCACTTTGTTATGATGTTTAGGGCATTTTGTATTCTAGTAGATACCGTCGTGTGGTATTGGCCTTGTTCTATTAGCACTAGGTCATCTTCAAAGCCGTGTATCTGATGACCAGCCCCTGTTAAAACATGCATTAGGTCATCAACTGCAATGGGACCGGATCGCTGATTACCGAACTCCCTTCTAGTGGCATCTCCTTGTCCCTCTAATCCTAATAGCCTCTTGACACATGAACCTGCCTTCCGGTTTTGCAACATTGTTTTAATTAACGGAATTTCTGGTTCTGGAAAATCCTTATTGCGTTCTGCTGCCTCTAGGGTTTTATATGAAGTGTTATCAAAGGGCAATCTCTCTTGGAGGCATTAAATTTTCCATCCCGATTATTTTCTTCAGCATTCCAAATACGAGGGTTATGCTATGTATTTTGATATACAAGAAAACTAAAAGTCAGTTTAGAATTTTTTTTATTTATGTTTAAGGTATTCCCACTAGCATCAATCCACTTTTGTAGTCGAATTTTCTACAAGTTAAAAGCTTGAAGCGACTGAGTTGCCGGAATGCTCTCAAAATATTAATTAATAGCACCGTCAATCTCTGCTTCTGTCAAGAATTGGCGACCACGTAAATGTTTCTCAATCTAAAAAACAACCAGAAATCGCACATTGCCAAATCAAACGAACAAGGTGGATGTTCGTTGACTTTGACTTTATTTTCTCGTAAAAATTGAACTGTCTGTTATGCAGTATGTGAGGATGCATTGTCTTGGTGTAATATTAAGCCCCGAATATTGGCTGCCTCAAGAACTGCAGTTAAAAATTTGTAGTGTACCAGTTTGCTGTAACAATTCGTTGATTTTCAAACTTACTTGCTTTCACCAAACCTGTGTTGCGAAAGAACACTGCGTACATCTACGAAAGAACACTTTCTTCACAAATCTCTGCTTTTTAGCCATTGTGGGTATTAGTGCATCTTCATAGACGGCTCTTCTAACGAGTGGGAAGATCGTAAAATGGTATGTACGTTTCTACTATTTTAGACACAATATGATGCCCAGCATTATTTAACACTTCTAATGTTTCCCGAGCAATTCTTACACGTTCCGCTGCCTTTTGGAAGTCAGTGAGCTTATGTGGCACCTAACGTGAAACACTTTTTTTTTAATGAATGTGTTCGTATAAAATTGTATTCACCGTTGCGGATGCAACACCAAGGGTTATGTCAATTGTTTGATTAGTGCATCGCAGATCTGCGTCGATTTATCGTTTTATCCTCTCAACATTTTCAGCAGTAGCTGAAGAACAAGGACTTCCGGGACGATTCTCATCAAGAAGCGAACTTCTACCTGTTTTAAATTCGCTGTACCAGCAAAACGCAGTTGCTCAAGAAGGACTATCATCACCAAATGCCAGTTGCAGTCGCTCTATGCATTGTTGTTCATTTAAACCAACTTTGAAATCGTAATAAATTATAGCGCGAATATTTTCTCTTGACAAGTCCGTGTTTTCACTGTCACGTTTCCTATCTAAAACAAGTGGATAAACTGACAGGCAAAACCTACTAATAAAGGACCGTAGATTTTAGAAATGCGGTGTTATCAGCTTGAACAGTTATATTTTATTGGCATCCCAAAATATCTAGCGTGGCCCTCGTATCACCCTCTCCATTTTTTTCTTTTTCTTTTACTCTCCATATTTCTACCCCGTACATCATTATATTCCTCACATTAACTTCCCATACACATCTTCATAGTTCAATTTCCACTTTTGCATTTTCTACTACCATCTCTACATGTTCATTACACTTCTCAATTTCTGTTCCTCCTAATTCAAATTTATGCTTTTTGCTACCTCTCCCTCCTCTCCTGCATGCCATTATTTTTGTTTCTTCCACATTTACTTGCGTAACTGTTTTCAGTGGATATATATTTTCTGTTACAACCATCTCTTACATTTCCTATTTGTCTTTGCCATACATACTACGTCATTTGCATATCCCAAAGTCCACACTTTCTCTCTCCCTATCATCAGCCCTCCATTCTGTCCCTTCTTTAACACTTGTTACAAATCAGATTACCCTTTTTACCCCCTGTTTTATTTCAAACCATTGTGACACATTGTTTCCCACACTTGCTCTAACCATTGTTCTCCCGTACATTTCTTTTATCACCCTTGTGATTCGCTCTGTCATTCCAATTTCTTTCATCCTTTTCCATAACTTACCCCTCATGATGTAGTTAAATGCTCGCTTTATGTCCAGGAACATCAACAATAGTTTATCTACCTTACACAACTTCTGTATTAGCAAATAGTTTATTATCACAAGATTATCTACTGCACTTTTACTCCGTACATACCCATTCTGGGTTCTCATCAACGCATTTTTCTGATTTAAAAATCTTGTTATCCTTCTGTTCATTATCCTTCCAAACAATTTGTGTAACCCATACATTACAGTGAGCCCTTTGTAATCTTTCCGTCTGTTCTGTCACTTGTCTTAAATATTGGAATTATCTCTCCTTCTCTCTTTACCAAATTGCATTGAACCATCTTGCTAACACATCCATACCTGCTTTTTTAAATAACTCCATACCTCTGTAAGAATTCCATCTAATCTAATTTCATCAGCATTTTTAATTGTTTTATTCTCCTCTATAAATTCCTCTCCATTTATATCTTCCGCAAGTAATTTGTTAAGTGTCTATACGTAAGCATGTTTACCTTAAACGTGCATGTAAATATCCTGTATTTATTATACTCTTGAAGACAGCATTATGGAAGGAATAATATTATTATTCCGCGCGTTATTCATTCGTCTACTGTGTCCTTGGCTAAATACAGATATATATTCCAGCCTAATATTTTTCCGGATCGTTAGCTTTAACAATAAATAAAACCGTGCTGATGAAAACCCCTAAGTAAACAAGCAGGAACGCTTTTCTCGCAGGACCGTTTTAAATCGTATCATCATGTATCCATCAAAAGGAATTTAATATTCATTTACGCTCTGTTAATAGGTGGTGGTTAGTAGCGTTTTCATGATTATAGCTTTACAGATGCAGACTACGTCAAAGTTTTCTAAGCAATACATTTCTTATACAATTGTTGACATGTTTCGGGACAACAATTACCTTTTCATCAGAACTAAATTTAATCGTTTTAATATTTAACTAAAAGGAAGAACAAATACAGCATGTCTTCATCATGTTATTTTTTTTAACAACATCAAATAATTTAGAGATGTCATTTAAATTAATGTGTTTTAGATAGTTTTTAATTCATTCTGATTCTCACTATATGAAATATAAAGCAACTTCTTTCCCCATAAAACCCTATTTTCTATTCAGGTTAACAAATACCTACTTGCACAACCAAGCAGGTAAAACTAGAATCATTTAGACCAACCAACAAATTCAGTTCACCCCATTTAATCCAAATTCCTTTATCAGTTGACCATGCTATGGCGAAGGATTTTGCACGTTGCCCTGGATGTATAGCAAATGCTATAAGATATAACTTCCTGTAAGCCATTTGCTACCAAAGTATCTACATTTGCCCACACACACTACCAGATCCTAAAATTCATTCAAATCCTCCGATCTCCTTACGTACACAATGCTAACGGGAGTGGAGTTTTAGTGGGTCAAATCTCACACTGTTGGATGCACTGGGCATCCTACGTGATTTGATGATTTCTCCACTTCCAAGGAGAGGAAGGCGGAAGAATGCAATGCGCCTATTGTAAATTTAGTTAAATTAACTGTAATCTGCTTCAATAGCATCATTGTCTCACTAACGACTCTGCTTACTGCACCACACTGACTTTCTTAAGAAAATTGTTGGCGCAGATGGATGGGGAGGGGGAAAGTATTTTAAAAATAGATGTGCGACTACAGACTCCTCTCGCGTGCCCAAACGAGTGCGGAGAGGAACATATAAATATGTAAGTCCGCACTGCTCTTCTCATCGCTTGCCCAACGGAAAGTGCTTGTCCGGCAATGTAATGGGACGCGAGCGGACTCCGGACTCATTAAACCCGTGAGGCATCTAGGTGCCCGTTTTACGAACTCTCATGGTGCTAACAGCTTCCATGGAATCGCGCTATCAGAGTAGATATGACAACAGTGTAGATGTGAAGACGCAAATGTACAGCCCTTTGCGTTGGTCATCAATGCTTGATCATATAGTTTAAACCAGCTCTAAACATTCGAGCTGCTTTCGCTTGTGTTTTTCGAGAATAGACGAACATAATGGCTGCGCAACGTCCGACGTCTACGTTGACTGTGTCATTCTTTCCACAACGTTGATCGGGGAAATGTCGTCCCCAAGTCAGGCCGCTGCTTGTCTCCTCTGCATATTCCATGCTGGAGAATGAAAGATGGTATTTTTAGCGCTGTCTTCCCGATGACTATCACACTGGGCATACGTTGAAGTGGACGAGCGTTTGAAATGCTCCAAGTAGGACATAAAGATTCTATGTCCAGGTAAGACCTACCCGTTTTTTCTCGGACCATGCCTTTATGCCTGGTATCATTGTCTGTGTCATGGATTGAATTATATTCAATTGATAGATTCCAGTTGGGACCTGCTGAGACATATAATGCCCTAGAATTCAAATGATCTCTCACTTTTGTTGAGACGAATTGTTGATGGTCTAATTCTATGACTATTCCTTGCCTCATAGTCGTGTATGTCAGACCCAATAACATGGTTACTAACATTAATTTTAGCATATAATATATAGTCATAAATATACTGACACGTCATAGTAAGAATATTTTGACTAGTTAATAAATATCTAAAATCCTGTCTATAAGGTATCCACTAAGGACTCTCAGACCTTGTCGTTGAATAGCAAAGACACGCTGCTAGTGGCTGCCCCAACCCTAGACAAGTATTACATAAGAGATACGGGAAAGCATGATGCCAAAATTGACACTTGTACAACAATTCATAAGACCGAATGAGGCAGCTTTCTAGGAATGAAACAATGTTGGCAAGCTTATTAATAAAGTTGTCACAGTGGCACGACCAGGTGAATTTGTTCTCAATATAGATTCCTAAGGTTTATATTGGTTCTTGCAAGTTGTCACGATTTCATGTTTTTAAAGAAAATGTCATTTTCTGAGTTTGTTTGCATTTAGGCACAAACCAATCAATGTGAACCGCACAGCCAGCATATCCTCAAGGATTTGGATTTATTTCATATTTGTATTCTACAATTACTATTGGTTAAAATAGTTAAATCATCAGCGTATAATATTAAATCAGGGATATTGAAACCGTCATTAACAAACACAAGAAAAAGAAATGGTCCCAATATTGATCCCTGATCCACTGGCATCAGGACATGACCAGTGTCAGATTGCATGTTATCAACGACTACGCCCTGTTTTCGAAGAGATTAGTATGAGTGAACGAATTTAAGAGTCGGAGTAAAAAATTGAAATAACGGAGTTTATAAATTAACAAGTCTTGTGTTACACAATCAAACGCCTTGCACAATCAAACAAGGAAAGGTGACATACAGCCATCTTCAAACGCCTCTAGAACTCTATTAGCAAAATCCAATAAAGCTGTGATAGTAGAACAACAAGTCCTTCTAGGGCCCCTGCCGATACGGGGGTTACATACAGCATAGTTGAATGAATGACACTAAGAAGGACTTGCCGTTTAGAGGTTGGCATGAGTTTTCTTAAGATGGTCACTTGGTTTATGGCTTTTAATGCAACTCTGTGCATGTGCTCTGTAAATAACATTTTTTGTCTAAAGTGATACCGAGATATTTTATGCTGGTTGATGTTTGAATTTCCTGCCCGGGGATGAATAGCTGGAGCTTATGTATTTTCCACTTCCCGATGAACTCAGGTGCTTCCGTTTCTTCCGGTGCAACTTCTAGATCGTGCTCTCTTAGCCACGTTGCAACAATTTTTATGGAAATATTCAAAGCTGTTCTAGTGGAAAGCCCTTCTTAGCTTCTTCTTTTATTGCAACGTCGTCTGCAAATCCTAAAATTTAGACACCTCCCAGAAAGTGCTGTTTGAGCAAAGTATTGTACAGCAGGTTCCAGAAGAATGGTCCCAGGACTGTTTTCGTGGTCAGATCTCGTTTTCTAGGGCCGCTTGGTGATGAGTATAAAATGGTGCGATGGTTGTAGTAATCTTCTATGACCTTGAGTAGATATATGGACACCTTACCTTTAATTGCTGCAAACTTAGTTAAATTAACTGTAAATTTAGCAAATTGCAATTAAGTTAATAAAAACTTGGAAGAACATATTTAGAAAGTTTTTGATTTAAATCAATATTGACATATTAATTATTTTTTGAATAATGTATTATTTTAAGCCGTAAATTACTATTAATTATTAATTGGAGTCTCTTATCCCACTTCTACAAATTATTCACAAAAGTGCTCACAAACCGCCTAACGAATAAGTTCGATTTCTACCA
>WYDF02088655.1:0-24254 GCA_009867245.2 Adranes taylori | reverse complement strand
TTTAACTATTAACTTTGTGTGTGAAGTTTTGAACTCATTTTACGCACATTCAAAAGGCTTCTTTCCGTTATGAGTTCGTTTGTGATTTCGAATATTTACTTTGTGTCTGATGCTTTGAAGTCAAATTACGCGCATTCAAAAGGCTTCTGTGCGTTATGAGTTAGTTTGCAATCCCGAAGATTTACTTTGTGTGCGGTTTTGAAGTCACATTCCGTACATTTGAAAGGTCTCTCTTCGTTATGAGCTCGTTTGTGATTTTAACTATTAACTTTGTGTGTGAAGTTTTGAACTCATTTTACGCACATTCAAAAGGCTTCTTTCCGTTATGAGTTCATTTGTGATTCCGAATATTTACTTTGTGTGCAGTTTTGAAGTCACATTCCGTACATTCGAAAGGCTTCTATTCGATATGACTTCGTTTGTGATTGCAAATATTTATTTTGTGTGAAGTTTAGAAGTCACAATTGAAGTCACATTATCTGTATATCGAAACGTTATTGTCATTGAAATCCTAACAATGCATATATAGAAATGTTAATGTATTTCAAGTTGTTCATAATGTGCTGTTATTCTTATATTGAACTTTAATATAATATTACATAAAAAATTGCTATAAGTGTACCTCGGCATTGAATCGATTATAACAAAAACATGTGAATACATATTTATACCCTCACATTTAATTAATATTAGGGCTCTATCACTGGAAGGAAGATATGCGATGCAGTACGATTTTACTGACATCGATGAAACGCACTTGTTCTTTGTTTAGACGTAGAGATCGCGTTTAATTTGACCAGGCACTATAATATTATCTCGAAAATAATTTACGCCAAGATTATATTGCATTAAAATCTCACGAAAGATATCTGCTTTTATTGCAAATGGAGATTTAAAAACATTTAGTTACTAATATCGCGTTAAAAAATAATATTAAAAACATAGCCTCAAACACGATTGACGACGACGATATACGAAGACAACGATCAAGCTCATGATAGTCGGCTTCTTTTAATAAGAATGCATACATACATACATATTCAATCTATTAATTATTTTTTTTATTAATTGTTCGTTCGCATTAGGGTTGCCAGTCTGCAAAAAGTAAGGCCGAGTCATAACGTTTTGTTTACAAAAATTCATTGCGCCCGCTTTAAAATTTTAATTCATATCATTGCTCTGCCACGCCACCAATATACAATGTTCATATATATATATTTCAATTATTAATTATTTTTTCGAACCATTTTTCATTACAATCATAGCTCTCACGGTATTTTTGAGGATCATTTGAACTATTCTGACAGTTTGTTTTTGATCCAATATATTCTCTTAGGAACGAGTGTCACATTAACTAGAGGTAGTTCAAGGTCAAGTGATCAGTCTAGATACGTATCCAGGAGACTTGGAACATTAAGGTTGCTAGTGAAGCTATTAGGGTTGCCATCTACTCACAGGTATCAAACTCGTCAACCAAACCCATCAATTACATCCAAATCTAGATTAAAAATTTTCGGGTGTTACGAATATTGGTAGTGTGGGGCTCTTTTGATTAGTTGAAACTTAACCTATAGTTACCTTATGCGCAGAAATTTATTTATCTAACAAAATTTTATCCCGCTCTATGTAACGAATATAACTTATTATTTTTAGCAGTAATCTGTAAATGCGGAACTATCGGATTGTCGAGCTTCATTCAAATATCTGCAGTTTTTCAATTTGTTGTACACTTAATTTGCCTTACAAATTCTAGGATAATAAGTCCGTATTTAAATTTACTGTTAGATTATAAAATTAATTTCAATATTATAGGAACCACAAGAGACAGTAAACTTAGACATGTTGGCGTAGAAGATATATTTCGAGCTTAGCATTAATAATTATTATTCGCCTTGTAGGCGACACGTAATCAATTTTCGTGGTAATCAATTATTATTGGCGTATTGAATTTAAATCAAGTTATTAGTATATCTTGAAGCAATCAGTTCTTGTCGTAGGTGTCTATATTATGCCGCTTACTCGTATCAACCAAAGAAACCCTCGTTAGTTAGCGATTCGTTTGCCTGCTATAAATTGTGTTGTAGATATTTACTAGAATATCCATTTTGTAGAAACTAAAAGAAAATTTTTATTTAATTAACGTTTATTAAATATTTCACCTTATATAATTCTCTAGAGCCTGTTATTAAGAAAGTTTCCTTAGAAGATGGATAAAAATATTTGTAACAAATCAAATCCTAAATAAAAACAACAAGCTGCAGAGCTATCATCTCAAACATAAACAATATTTTTCGCACCAGCTAAGAAATTGAGAAAAAATATTTATATTTGCAATAAATATGAGTCAAAATGTTTCAAAATGTTTGTTTACATTCTTATCAGCACGGCGATATACGACAATCAATGAAGGATGACCTCCGAAGCAACCACGGTATATATGCCTAATAAACATTCAAATTTCGCGCTAATATTAATAAACATAACCCCAAAAGACGAATATCAAATGTTTGTTTGCATTCTTATCAACGCGATGATATACGAAGACGTACGAAAATATACATATGATGAGCTAAAGTGTTCGGGAATTAACGCCTAAGCTTTCGCCAATATGTTGATACATATTAGCAAATTAGTAATTGGAAGGATGAATGGGTCGGGCCTTACCCCTAAACATCCACCAATATTTTCCCAAGAATCCGCCAATTCCTACTAGGTGAGTTTTAATTCTTTCTGCTGAGATTGAGTAAAAGATGATTTAGAAATAAGAACTATAAAGAAGTATAAATTAGAAAAAGCAATTAGCAAGTTAAAAGTAGGAAAATCATCTGAACAAGATAAATTAGTAGGAGATGCTTGGAGACCAATGGAAAGAAAAGCAATGACATGGCTGACTCAAGAAAAAAGTTAAGATTTTAAAACGACTAAATGTTAACTAAAAAATGAATGAGGTCATGAGCCTAAAAGAAGTACTGGATAAATGAGGTATAGGTGTAATAGTAGGTCTTAATGAAACTGGCGCTAAAGATGATAAGGGCGCTTCTCGTGTCAGCTCCAGCCGTTCCTGCGCCCACGTCATACAGAGTGTGATCTGCGTCGGCTGGCTCTCTCCTCCTCGTAATTCTCGCAACGCGCGTTGTTTTTCCCCCAATTTTAATAGATAGGAAGCAAAGCATTCGTGACTTGTGAAACACTGTGTGGCCCAGAAATTTAGCTCACCATGAGTTCTTTCAATCTAAGATCTTATTTGTATAAAGTAGCTCTGCCAGTCGCTATACGTTTTGTCTAGAGACGGTGGTTTTAATATCTGTACCATATTACGAGTTGGATTGAGGGACTTGCAGACAGGACACATAAAGTATCAGTTGTTGTTGTCCTCTAGGCTCTAGTTATTAATAGCAATCCAGTCCTTTGGGTCCTTCAGTAGTAGATGTGCTGTTCTCCCAATGTTCATTGATTTATCTCATACTGGGGTGGAACATAATAATCATGATGTACATACCAAGCATATACGTTTCCTTTTAGAAGTACTCGGCAAAAGGGGCGCTATATATGAAGCTCATGTGGCTTCTTTTCCGCCACCTCCTGTAGATGTTTATTAAATCGCAAACCACGATTAAGGGTAACGCCTAAATATTTTACTGTTTCTATAAAGTTTATATGGTGTTCTTCGGTTGAAAGTACTGGATAGCTGACCCTTCTGCAACCAAGTAGTATAATGGTCTTTGCTTTCTCCGGAGCTAGACTAAAATAAGTTGTTTTCATCCACTCACTTATAATTTATTCTTGTTGCCACAAGGCGTTTGTACATAATGTTCTACAGAGTTGGTTAAATGTTGGAACCTTGTGGAAACCTTGTAGGACACATCTGCTAAGGTCCACTCTTGTGTTCCATTTGCATTGTATAGCAGATATCCATCTTTAAAATTGTCTCGGATTATTGCCTCTGGATAAATAGGAATCTGCCTTATCTTTAGTGCACTAGTATTTTTTATCAAGTTACGGAATGGAAAGCGTTGCGGATGTCTAACATTATAACGGCGCAGAGTTGACGCGTCCTCTGGGTACCTTCGTTTGTGCGCTCAGCAAACTTGTTCAGCTCAGCTCAGCAGACAGACAGGTCTGAATGATCTTGACAGATCTTGTTTTTTATGTTTTCCATATATCCGGCGTTCTTGTTTTCGCTATGCCTTTGATATAAAGATTCAGATGCATATTGGGTATTTTTCTATTATAATTTTCTGTGTGTCCGTCATACTTTAGTCCGGTCCTGAAGCTGTGACATTGCTTAATCTACGAGTTGCATTCTCTTGTGTTGTAATCGAAACCATATGCCTCCCAGTCTGTACTATACCTGGGAATAGATTTCCGTTGGGAAGGTTATTATGTTTAGGAAATAGGTCTATTATGATCTTGATGTTTGTACAGAGACACTGTCAAGAGATACACAGAGATACAGCACATTACCTCTGTACTGTCATTTACTATCATGCAGTTTATGTACTGCCTAGGTAAGCGTAGTTTCCACATTTGTAATCGCAATTGGAACAGTGAAATGGTTTTTAACCGGGATGTGTACGTTTGTGAACATACAACTGAGATTTACGTGCACATTTGTTGTCACAATCTGAACAGGGAAATGGCTTTGCTGCCGTCTGAGTGAGTATATGCTCTATTAACACAATCCTCTTTGCACTCTTATAACCACAATCCAAACAATGTGTACGTTTAGATTTCATTGTAGTCACAACAGGACAGTGAATTGGTTTTATATCTGTATGTAAACGGTTCTGTATATTCAAGTGACCTCTCCAGGAACATTTGTAGTTACAAGCTGAACATTGAAATGGTTTTTCACAGGTATGTGTACGTTTGTGAACTTTCAAGTGAGATCTCGGTGAAATGGTTTTTCATCTATATGTGTATGTTTATAAACTTTCAATTGAGATATCGTTTGTAGTCACAACCTGAACACTGAAATGGCTTTGCTCCCGTCTGAGTGAGTATATGTTCTATTAGCACACAGTTCTTTGTACTCTTATAATCACAATCGAAACTATCAAAAGGCATCTCATCCTAACGTGAACGTTTAGCTACGTTTAGGCACAGTTTGAACAGTGAACCGGTATGGGGACGCTTGTGAGCTTTCAAATGAGATCTCTGTGCACATTTATCTCTGTGTACATTATTATGATCTTAATATTTGCAGCGCTGGGTTGGTTGTTGAAAGTATATAATATTGTATACTATATACTAATGTAATCACAATCGGAACAGTGAAATTATTTTTCATTTGTATGTATTCGTTTGTGTACATTCAAGTAATATTTCCGTGAATTTTTGTAGTTACAAGCTGAACACTGAAATGCGTTTTCCGTGGACTGTGTACATTTGTGAACTTTCAGGTGTGATCTCTGTGAACATTTAAAGTCACAAAATTGTTTTTGCGAGATATGTGTATGGTTGTGAACTTTCAACAGAGATTTCGTGCACATTTGTAGTCACAATATGAACAGTGCAATGGCTTTGCTCCCGTGTGAGTGCGTATATGCTCTATTAAAACACTCTTCTCTAGACTTTTATCATTACATTCGAAACACTCAAAAAGCATTTCGTCAGAGTGTGTACGTTTATGTACTGCTAAGGCAAATTTATATATACACTAGTAATCACAATAGAAACAATGAAATGGTTTTTCATCGAAATATGTATATTTGTCAACTTTCAATTGAGATCTCTGAGTAGATTTGTAGTCACAATCTGAACAGTGAAATGGTTTTCATCGGTATGTCTACGTTTGTGAACGTTCAAATGAGATCTCTGTGCACATTTATCTCTGTGCTCATTTTTATGATCTTAATGTTTGGAGCGGGTTGATTGTTCTGAATTTCTTCTTTATTATTTTGTATGCTGTGTAGCAAGTAATAAGGAGTAAAAAGTAATAGGAATTTAAGTGAAAAGGGGTTATTAGAAGCGTGTGTTATAAGTATATACTAAATTGATAATAAATTTCCAAAATCCGAAGAAGTTTCATTGATCAACAATTAATTACATTGGACGAGAACACACCATTACAGTATATACTAAAGTACACTATGTACTAATGTAATCATAATCGGAAAGGTGAATTGTTTTTTACATGTATGTCCACGTTTGTGTACATTCAAGTAACCTCTCCGTGAATTTTTGTAGTTACAAGCTGAACACTGAAATGATTTTTCCCCGGTATGTGTACGTTTGTGAACTTTCAACTGAGATTTCCGTGCACATTTGTAGTCACAATCAGAACAGTGCAACGGCTTTGCTCCTGTATGCGTGCGTATATGTTTTATTCACACACTCTTTATTGAACTCTTATATTCACAAACGAAACACTCAAAGGCTTTTTATCCGAATGTGTACGTTTATGTACTGTCAATGCGAATTTGTATTTACGTTTGTAATCCCAATAAGAACAGTGAAATAGTTTTTTATAGATATGTGTATGTTTGTGAACTTTCAATTGAGATCTCAATGCAAATTTTTAGTCACAATCTGAACAGTGAAATGGATTTCACCGCTTTGTGTACGTTTGTAAGCTATCAAATGAGATCTCTAGCACATTTGTGCACATTATTATGATCTTAATGTTTGCAGAGCGGTGTTGCCTGTTTTCAATTTCTTCGTTATTATTTTGTATGGAGTACCTGTGTATAGGATAAATGAACTACGACTTAAAAGGTTCAGAAACGCAATTAAAATAAAAATGGTGGTTTTAGAAGCGTGTGTTAAAAGTATATACTAATGTATACCATATACCAGCATCATTCAAACTATGTTCCACGGAACCCTAGGGCTCCACAAAATGTCCTAAAGGGTTCTATAAACTAACATAAGATATTCATGAAAATAATGAATATAATACAAATAAAATATAAAGTACACTGAATTGACCGAACGTGGCAGATATATTTATAAGCTTAAATGAATTTAAAAACTTTATAATTCTGACAGAATCGGAACAACTCATTGAACTATCAACAAATTCTACATTAAAAAGCAAAAACGAATGTCGAACACAAGATACAGAAATAAATTGGATACTGAACATGAAATGTGTTGATAAATAATTATTTCAAAGTTTTGGCAAAACAACGCAATCCCCAGTTATTAAAATTGAAAATTTTAACTTTATTTTGTTATAATTTTCTAACTTTTATTATGATATAATAAATGAATATTAAACAATTTTGCTTTATATATCCTTTCTAGATTGTGAATACTCTATTGTTCATAACATCGGGTAGCGCGAAAGAATTTTATATTCATAAGGGTTCCTTAAATTAACAATGTTTGAAGAACGCTGCTATATACTAATTTAATCACAATCGGAACAGGGAAATTATTTTTTATTTGTATATGTACGTTTATGTACGTTCAAGTAACCTCTCCGTGAACTTTTGTAGTTACAAGCTGAACACTCAAATGGCTTTTCCCCGGTTTGCGTAAGTTTGTAAATTTGCAAGTGCGATCTCTATGCAAATCTGATGTCACAATCTGAACATTGTCTTTTCACCAGTATGTGTACGTTTGTGAACTTTCAACTGGGATTTCCTTGCACATTTGTAGTCACAATTTGAACAGTGAAATGGTTTTGCTGCCGTATGAGCAAAACCATTCCAGTATATGATCTATTAACACACTTATCTTTGCACTCTTATAATCACAATCGGAACACTCAAAAGCTTCTCATCTAATTGTGTACTTTATATACTGCCAAGGTGAATTTGCATTTCCACTGGTAATCTTAATAGGAACAGTAGTTCATTTACCCTATACCCAGCTACTCCATGCAATATAATAACGAAGAAATTGAGAATAGCCAAACTTGGTCTGCTAACATTAAGATCATAATAATGTGTACAGAGATAAATGTGCACAGAGATCTTATTTGAAAGTTCACAAACGTACACATACCGGTGAAAACTAGTTCACTGTTCAGATTGTGACTATAATTGTACATAGATATAGATATCATAGATATAGATATCTCAATTAAAAGTTCACAAACATACACATATCGATGAAAAACCAGTTCACTGTTCCTATTCTGATTACAAGTGTAAATACAAATGTGTCTTGGCAGTACATTCGGATGAGAAGCCTACACATTTGGATGAGAAGGCTATTGAGTGTTTTGATTGTGATAATAAGACTGAAAAAGAGTGTGTTAAAGAGTTCACATGCACTCATACGGGAGCAAAGCCATTTCACGTTTCACATTGTGACTAGAAATGTGCACGGAAATCTCAGGTGAAAGTTCACTATCGCACATATACAGGTCAATATTTAGAAGGTGGTTTCAAATGTTCTGAGATCTCACTTGAAAGTTCACAAACGTACACATACCGGTAATCAGTGTTCAGCAAAGTTCACGGAGAAATTACTTGAAGGTATATAAACGAATGCATACCCATTTTACTGCTCCGATTGTGATTACAAGTACAAGTAAATACAAGGTCACCTTGGCAGTCCATATACGTATACATTCGAGTGAGATGCCCTTTGAGTGTTTCGATTCTGGTTATAAGAAGGCACAGAAGATTGTGTTAATAATACATATATGCATTCATACGTCTGCAAAGCCATTTCACTGTTCATATTGTGACTACGAATATACACGGAAATCTCAGTTGAAAGTCTACAAACGTACACTTAACGGTGAAAAACCATTTCACTGTTCCAATAGTTACAAATGTGGAAACTACGTTTACATTGGCAGTACATAAACGTAATGACAGTACATAACCTTGACAGTACATTATCTCTGACAATTGATATGAAAACATCAATTGATTTGAAAATGTTTAGGATAAAATACCTTTTTTGGGAAGAGTTGTTGTCACGGTGACAACAGAAGTCCTGTGCTCATTAGATGAACAATTAATGCGGAAGTATACTTAGTGAATTAAAAACCGTTGGATTCCATTAGTGTGGTAAACTTCAAGATTATTCTGATCCGGTTTGGCGTCAGCAAAGTATGCACGTGCAATATAGTAAACTTTGTGAACAAAAACAATAACTAAAAATTTTGTGGCAAGGAAATGAATCATACGAATATTCCCTAGTGTCGCCAAGTAAACACAATGAATTACACAATTATTTCAGATTATCTTAGAAAAGAATATCCCGACGAATTATTGATAACTGTAAGAAATATATTAGAGAAATTTCAAAGAATGTTAAAAAAGAACTGGCGACCAAAATAAAAATATTTTTTGTCGCAAACAAAAGTATGAATTTAAAGTAAATCCGCTAAAATCTAATTGAAAAGATTTTTCACTTCAAAAGTTCCAAAGCTTAATGATAATCAGTTCAATTTAAAAATTAAAAATTTTGTTAAATCCCAAAATGCTACGTCTCTGTTTTCAACAGGTGGGTTTCAATTAGGCAAAAAAAGAAATAAATGTACAAATCCATAGGGCAAAAAGTCAACGTTATATCCAATTATTGGACGCGAAAGATGGAAAATATGGAAGAACAAAACACAAACGGCGAAAAACTCTCTTCCTTTTTTTTGCTTTCTTTTCCTAAAGGTGCTTCGTGGAAACAAACCATGTGCTGTGAGATTTTTATTTTTTATTTGCTAATGTTGACCTATACTTGATATGTTTTTACGTCACGTATCCGTAATTTAAATGAAAACATTAAGACAATTCGATGGAGACATTGGTAACAGAAGAAAACGAAAATATGTTGGTATTAATTGTAAACATTTAACTGAGATATCCGTGCACATTTGTAGTTAAAATATGAACAGTGAAATGGGTTTGCTCCCATATGAGTACATATATGATGTATTTACACTCTTGAATGTGTACGTTTATGTACTGCAAAAGCAAATTTGTATTTAAACTTGTAATCACAACAGGAAGAGTGAAATAGCTTTTCATCTGAATGTATCGTTTGTGTACATTCAAGTAACCTCTTCGTGAACTTTTGTAGTTACAAGCTGAACACTGAAATGCTTTACCAGTATGTGTACGTTTGTGAACTTTCAAGTGTGATCTCTGCGTGCATTTGAAGACACAATCTGTACATTGAAATCTTTTTTCATCGGTATGTGTACGTTTGTGTACTTTCAACTGAGATTTCCGTGCACATTTGTAGTCACAATCTGAACAGTAAAATGGACACACCGACAATGACATTTGTAACCTTTTCGTAAATTTTTCGTAAATTCTATTCATAAATTCTACTCATTTTCGTAAATTCTATTCAATTCTATTCGACTCATTTATTCTTCTGATATTGAAATGTAAAAATAACAAC
The DNA here is from genome assembly GCA_009867245.2 of Adranes taylori. NCBI lineage: Eukaryota > Metazoa > Arthropoda > Insecta > Coleoptera > Staphylinidae > Adranes > Adranes taylori. The sequence goes on along the minus strand of WYDF02088655.1, from coordinate 13,946 downwards.
ACAGAGGGAGATTTGATCTAATGGCAGAAAAAACAAGGTTTTTTAGAATCGACAATTGAACTATTTTAGACACCAACAATGACATTAAAGACCTTCTGAGCATTTTCGTGAATTATAACCAAATTACAAGCAGTTAGCCAAGCTGCTAACCAGCTAGCAGATGGTCACAAAGTCAATTCTATTGCGACACATTAACTTTCTGATTTCTTAAGTGTTTCCAAAATAATTCTATCCATGAAAATGATTATATGATATCGAAATTATTATAAAATGTGTTACAGAATTTGTATCTTATTAAAACAGGATCGTAATTATACTTTTGAGTGCAATATTGCTTTATATTATTCTGCTTGTATGTAACATAAAATTGCTCATCGCATGAGCTCTCAGAGAATGGGAAAAAAATTGGCTGATCTCTATAGTTATTATCAGTACACAAATATATCTATGAAGGTAAACACATCCCGTGTGGAGTTGCTGGTCTCCTATCGGGCGCCTTCCCAGGTGGCGGAAAAGAGAAAGCTAGCTCATTAGATATGACGGGTACCTGGGAAATTAAAAAGCAGCACCGCTATGACTCTGAAAGCGGGTGAAAGGAGTTAGATATCCAACGGCAGAAAAGGCGGAAGACCAATCCCCACACCTGCTGCCTTGTAGGCTGTAGAGGCATCTTCAAAGGCTGGGGACCCAACTCTATAAAATGAGCAGCAGCCTGAACCGCTGTAAAGGGACAGCCCCCGACACTATCCAGATGGTTGTACGTCAGGCTAAAAACCTGACAGCGGAATAATAAGCTACATATAGAAAAAACCGGACAGATTTTAGGAAGACAACCAGGCTACGATTACGGACTAATAATCTAAGGATTGCGACATAAAATGTCCTCAACTTGAATCGAGTGGGAGTGTTTCGGAATTTGTCGAACCAACTAAGAGAGCATAATATTAACATCGCAGCTCTGCAAGAACTACGCAGGAGAAAGAACATTATCTCCGATAGTACAGATTCTGCAGCTTCAGCAGCACAGGTCATCTCGGAACCGAATTTATGGTCCACAATAAAAACAAAGCAATAGTACTGAATTTTAATCCCATTAACGAACGATTGTGCACACTTAGACTCAAAATGAAATTCTTTAATATGACTTTCATTTGCGACCATGGACCTACCGAAGATTCTGAAGATGACGAAAAAGAAAGCTCAATTTAAAAAGTTAAATGAGCTCTGTTTTCACATTACTTTTTTAATATTAATAAAAAATATCAAACAAATCTAATAAGTAGATTACTTCTAATTCCCAAATTTTATAATTACAATTTTTAGCGAATTGTTTTTATTAAGCAAATAATATGAAATATTATTTGGTGGACTGTAAGTAAAAGTGTGAACGGCGCAAAGTATTTAGGAAATATGGTTTATGACTCAATATGGAATGAAAAAATACGTCGCAAATGATCATGTGGTCTTTTTATATCATGAAGCGTTTCTTTTCTCTCCGTGACGTGTTTGTGATGCGTCAAAAAGGTTAAAAGGTTAAATGGACTAAAGCCTGACATATCTGATCGATGTGCTGACGAGAAAAGGATGTAAATTTTGTTTCCATCTTACCTAATTGTGTATGAAAGAGTAAAAAGAGATTTAAAATAATGCAAGTTTCATAGTGACTTAATATTCGAAAGAATTAAAAATATTGTCGTAACATGTTTTTACAACGATTGGGTGTATTTAAACGTGTGGGTGTAAATTAAAGAAAACATTTTAATTTAATAAAATATAATGATTATCAAATATACTGATTTTAAATTTTTACCAAAAGAGTGAAATTAATTATTGTTTGAAATTAAAGTTACAGTAAAACCACGGAAATCCGAATTAATTGGGGCTGTTGCTTGTACGGATTTTGGAAAGTTCGGATTTGCGGAAAAATCTGAAATACAGTATGTACAGTGGTTTCGCTATAACATGTACATATGTCTCGTCAACTGCGCACCTATTAGGTAGCCAATTACCAATGGCTCCGACGCCAACGCGTCTTTCGCGCATATGTAGAAGTTATAGCGAAACTGTAAGCTAAACACAACACCAGTTACATTGTACAAGCCGCCCGATGTTTCATAGTGGAGAGACAAGGGCTTCATGTGTTACTGACCTTGGCTACCATTGCTATTGAGCGAAAATATGCGTTAAAAATTACTATTGTACTACAACCATAGGTCTACTGTATTGTAGAAGTTTTCTTTCGGTTCATTGGGTGACGCGTTTTGCTGTACAGTCTTGTGCACTTGTACGTACTTGCAGCCCAGCCATTTCCTTTCTTTATGCTATTCGTACTGATCGTAGTACCTGTCTACAGACCTGATTCGTCACAGGCCTGATTGAAGTATCAATGAGAGAGGCGAATTCACCGAGAATTAAAATGTTTTTTGAAAAGTATATTTTTAAAATATTTTTAGTAAATATTTTAGTAAATAAATATCTTGAGAAATGAATACACTGTAATATTTTAAATTGGATACACTTCATACTATCGCGCCCTATAGATAGAGAGATAGATATAACCTTATGGAGAAAACCTTTATTGGTATAAAATATATACAAAGAAACAAACTGTAGTATAAACAACAATATTAGAAAATACAAAATAAAACTAAATAAACAAAAACAATAGATTCTAAATAGACACTAAATTCTGCATTGTTCTCCATTCTCAATTCCAGGAGAAGGAAAGGCTACAGCTTCATCATCCCTCTTATAGTTTCTCCAACTCTCCACCAAGCCATCTTTCCCCTTTCTATCAATGTGCACTCTCAATCCACATGCACCCCATTCCCTTCCTTTTCTTCTTCCATCTTGCATCTACAACCCATTCACTCCCTTAACACTCTACATATTCTCTTTTCTCCATATTCCCTTTTCATTTTCTCTTTCGTATTTCCCCAATAACTCATTTCATTATTTCTAACCCCATGCCCTCCTGACCTAGACTTAACCTCCAGTTTTCCCCTTCCTCCCTTTATTTTTCACTCCATTCAATTCCCTCACATTCCTTAAATCAGTGATTCCAGTTTTCTTCTTTCACTTTTCTTTTCCGCGCCCTATAGAATGTTTATTATAAGAAAAGCAACAGTTCCATAAAATTTTAATCCTTAAACTAGAAGCTAAATACGGAGTCTGATTTCGTCTGACGTATTAGAATTACTAAACAAATTACTAAAGCATTATCATCGACTTCATTTAGGCCTGTTTTGGTAAGAACCGATTAGCCACTTGAAAACAAGAAATTTATTAATTAACAAAATATATGCGCATTACAAGTGGAATTAGTAAATCTTTAAGCCTGTCATTTAAATTTACAAGAGGAAAACATTTAATTATAAAAGGATAATGTATTTTCCTCCTCCGTGTACTGACAAACAAATTTTCTCTGCTATTGTGCTATGCTTCAATTTGCAATAAATAGGTTAAGCAAATTTAAAGATTTGAATATATTATTGTAAAGATAACGTTTTGTTATTACAATTCTAACCCCGCGTTAGTCGCGCTTAATATTGTGACTCGTTTAGTCGCACATCCTACGATCAGAGACAATTTAATTTTTGTTTAAAAAATCTAATTTTTGATATTTTAACATTACACCCAAATCATTTCCTTTGTCAGTTGCAGATTTTCCAAACTCACTTCGAATTGAGATCGTATCAGCTCCCATACAAATTTTTCATTAAAATCGCTACGTGTTATTTTTTCTTGGGCATGATTTGCTTTTAATACACAGAGAGCATTTATTGCAGAAATATTCATTAAGTCATACAACACTACCATTGGCAGCGGCGAGTATTCTTGCGATATTATAATTCTGGCACAACTGGTCTACAAGATCCACACCACTTTTAGTGTGGTTATAATCTGTGATCATCACTGGTTTTCTAGCATTACCTGTTTCTTCATTTATTGAATCATCATGGTGCATGATGATTCCATTATAACTAATTTGTTCTCTTTGGGGCAGCGTGACTTTTTTTTGAAAACCGAACACAGATGAGTTCTCTTTTCGGGTCTTATTAGATAGGCATTCCAAAGGAAGCTTGTAACGTAGCACGTTACTCTAAATAAATTAATTACTTTAAATAAAGAGATTATGTAAAAGTAGTACACTGGATCGGAGCCCGTTGTTAAATTTAAACACATTTATAGTAAATAAGAATTATTCATTCCGATTAAAAATGTAAACAAACAAGATTTCTGTCGCTTGTAGATCAAACGTATTTTCTGTTATGGAATAAACATATCAGAGCAGGGATTGTTTGGTCTAATTGTATCAATCTGAGAGAGATAGCTGACGCTTGTTTTAAGCTTGTAATATGTAGCGTGTAATATTGATAATAAGTTATCTAAGCCCCGTTCACTGTTACGCTATGATACACCGCATTACTGCTGGTCCGTTGTTTCTGCTGTAAGCGTGGGAAAGCCGCTAGGGTGACGTTGTGTGTTATGTCGACACAAATTTGTATAGAGATGTGTGTGAGCGAAACTGTGGCACGTAATATAATGTAGTGTGGATGGCTTCACACTACCCGTACCGCGGAGTAAAACTTGCGCGAGCGGCTCATGTCTATAAAAGCAAGATTTTTACACATATAAAATCAGTTCCTTTGCGAACTCTAAGACAGCCGTCCAGAATGCCGCAGCCAGCGGCAGAGCGACCAGACAAGGCAGCCAAGCCGAGCCCAATCAGCCATTCCGAGACAACGGACGGAGCTACAGGCAGCAACAGTCGCCGGAACAATAATATATTTGGTGAGCGATTTTCTATAGTATCCTGCTTGACTGAATTGCATGTATGTTGAATAGCTTCATTTCTCTTCCTATTCTTTGCCATCAACCTACTTCCTATATTACTAGAATACTTCTGGCTTGTGGTAAACAGTCAGTCGTAATCACTCAACGAACGCAGCATCTGTGGGTTACCGATGTTACGCGACTTAGTGGTACTTTTCTTTTCCAACCTATACCCTACCGAGAGTGTATACTTCTGGCTTGTGGTTCACAAAGAGTCATAGTCACGTAACGACGTGTAACACCGTGAACCACAGATGTTGGTTCACGGTGTTACACGTATAGGTGGGATCCCTACCTTGTCCGTTATTCATACTACGTGCATAAAAATAACCCTCCGCCCTCCTGCTGTATTATTGATAGCCTGTACACGCTTCTCATATTTTGTTTGCAATTGTTTTGTTATTTTATCACCGCATTTTTTATATTGTTTTGCAATACCATTGTTATTTTTATATATATATCGCTATTGCTTATCTTTATGTCTTGTACTGTTTGATATAAAACCGCTTGGCTATATTATTCTTGTTTATTTAACCGCCGTTATTACGTCACTGATTTAATTTGATATTCATACATTGACATTTAATTGTACATACAATTTTTTCTGTTTATATTGTCTATGAAGAATAATAGACGATTTTGTTAAGACGTTAATGATGGTTCAATCATTAGCGTTAAATTTATTACAGCTGCCCACAATAACATGAATCTTGGACATCTCGAAAGACTCACAGCTACTTGTGCTAGCAGCTTCTTGTGCCTCAGAAATATATTCCTCGCGCCCTAGGAACATATATCTGAGGGCCGCATTTATTTTATAATTACTTAAGATAATTGTTTGCGCCATTCTATGACAAGTCACTCGGACCCATTAGCAGCGTCGCGAGTGGGAGTCACGTCACAACATTCCGGTTGTTTCTCGAAACGGTGCCAAGATAGGTTAGTTACCTTTTTAGCAAATTATCAACAAGTGATAAGCTGCTAAACCAATTATCCCTAGTTATATTTCGATTGGTAGCCGAAACTGGTTCGACCAATCGTACAAACGTCATCTGCTGTATTGCTAAATTTGTATAAACCTTCTAGTTAAGTTTCCACGTATGTTTCCAAATTGCATCTATATGAGGTTTTTGCAAATACCTTTATGCCATAGTTAGCTTGCTTCGTATATACGCTTTGAAAGCACAACGCACTTTAAAATCCAACAACTATTCGTCTACTGTAAGGAACTCACTGGCAATAAAGTTATTTTGAAATTTGCCCAGGAAAGACCATTTGTGCATATTGAATACACTCAGTAAGCTGCATGAAAACCTACTGCTTTGAATAATACAGGAATGGTTTGATGACACATAAGGAATTAGTGATCAACGATACGAATTCAGGAAAACAAAAAGCACAATAGATGCTAGCTAGAAAGTAAAGACCCTAGCTAAAGAGGCAATCAAAGGACCCTGGAGAACGAGGAAGATGAAGATGTGTGCGATGGTCACGCTGGACATTAAAAACGCATTTAATAGCGCACCATGACCAAAATTAATTGAAGCCCTCGAAAGGAAAGATGTGCTACCGTACGTGTTGCGAATTGTAAGATCGTATTTAAGTAACAGGGAAATCGCGTATGAAACTAGTTGTGGACATCAATCTAAGAAGATCCCATGCAGAGTTCCGCAGGAATCGGTCCTTGGACCTATGGAATATAATGAGCTGTTCATAATTGGCTATGCGGATGACACGGCATTAATTGGAGTAGCTAAACTAGCAGATCATTTAGGAAATGAGCTCACAACAGCATTAGATAGGACCAATAGGGCTATAGCAGCGTCTGGACTGGAGCTAGCAGCGCTATATTACTGATTAGCAGCCGTAAAATGGAGAAAGTTGACCTAAGAATTGGACAACACGAGATTCAATGAGAGAAAAAAATAAAATATTTAGGAATCAGAATAGATAAAAAGTTCAATTTTGCAAATCTGAAAATCCTGGCAAATACAGCGCCAATAGATTTCATGCTGCTGGGGCGCAAAAATTATATGCAAGGCGGGTCTGACCCAGTCATACTATGGCATACTACTAGAAAAGAAACCATACAAAATTGACAAATGCGATGGAGTAACGTAGAGGTGGGTCGGTGGACCAAATGTAGAGCAGTGGCTAGAAAGAACTCGTCAACTCGAGAACATTCCTCCAATCTCCCCAAAGCAATGCTCACGCAGTTCCTGGGAAATTGGTAGCACCGCCGAGGAGATTTATTTAGTGGGTAGAACGCAATCTAGAGGCTTAACAAAAGGCTTTGCCATTGCTATCGTTGGGCGTACCTTTCAGATTTAATCATAAACATATCTTGAGAATTACCCTTAATATATAACATAGAGCACAACCCTTAACAACAACCTTCTAAGATCCAGGCTGACAAAAGGAATGAAAAGGATAAACTTAACAAAATGTATTGATAAAGCCTTAGCAAATACAAAAAATTACGTTCAAGAAGCTAAAAATTCAATTAAAATAGTTATTCTTTCATTCAAATAAATACCGCCAGAGCAAATCAATCAATCAAATCTTACACATCGTCAAATATACCAATAAATGAATGGAAATAACTGTTATAAATCGTTAAATTAGTTCGGAAACAATTATCAAATAGTTTTACTTACAAGTTCTGTTGATTCATCACAAACTTAATTCATATTTATTTTTATATTCACGCACATCGACCTTATTAATTCATTTAGATTTATTTAAATGAGCGTTCACGAATGAGACGTTAAGAATGTAGCTAATTTTAATTTTTCTTGATAACTAAACTCGTTGCCTAACAATTTAATTTACTTTATTCGTAAAATTCATACTTACAAAGATTTATTTAATTATTATCAAACTAGATGATAACCCGTTGTAAAACGACTATTTTATCGAAATAAATATTTCCACCCTCAAATTCAGCAGTAACCTTGATCATTGTTTTAAAAACTGTATTATAAGCACTGGAGTAGTAATTTAAAGGGATTGAGAAACTTAAATATTTGGTAATAAAAGTACCTCAAAGCAAAGACGCATTGATTTCAATTTTGATATCCACATTTGGACCAACCCTCTGATCATTTATGATATTTTTGTGTAAAATGTCTACACATAATGTCTTCAGGATGAACGGATGAATTAGAAAATTTGTATATTAATTCCTCACGTGTCACGTGTCATAAATAATAATTCGCTTCATATTTGAAAAAAGAGTAAGTTTTTCATTTCATGGTTATGAGGCCAAGGGAGCCATCACAAATCATAAATTCGTAATACTTTTTCCTCACCTCATATGAGTTGAGGCCTCATAAATAAAAAAAGAATTACTCCCTCATTTTCATTTTAAAAACCGCACTAAAACGTTTAACTAAACTCGGATATACTGGAGGCGCTCATAGTAGTTGCAGTGAAAGTTCTTGCATAGGAAATACTATATGAAAAGGAATAATAAAAGTTTATATATAAGTACCAAAAGCGTTCCAGGCAGAAGGACGGACAGACAGACGGACAAAGTTAGACGTTTATATATAAGTATACTGTAACTAATATCCCCCATCACTGATTAATCCGCAATTTAGTTTTATTCATAATTTAATTTGGAATTAATTCTGATTTTATTTAATTTAATTCACAATTATATTTTCAAAATTTAGACCAGCACAGATCCGGCCTTCCAACAACAAAAATCGGTTTGTGTGCACTCTATGTAACTTTTTTGACTAGAGAAATTCCTACTGTGATTACAATTCATTACTCCCAATCCATTTCCTCTTCCTATGGTAAATTGCATTCATCTAATGTATTCCACTTAATCACCTCTCGTCATATTTTGCCAATTACTTTCGGCCATGATTAGCGTAAATCGAATCAGAAGTGCAATCTTTACATATAATAATGCAACACAGTATGCGTTCACCTATTATTGATTTCCTATTAATTATATTGGTTCATTCACACATACTCCTACCGCCGTACCGTTCTCCTACACTGCTTGTTGCATAAATCTATGTGCCTACGTAAAAGAATTTGTTTGAGATTTAATTAAATACCATAGGGTTCAATCGCGATTCAATTTCTACATTTCAATTGTAAAACTTTTTTGTGGTAAGCCTGCCAGTAAGCGTCTGCCTTTTCCTATCTTATTTCGTCTATCAAATAACCTACTTAAAGCGCTAAACAATTTACAGCATCTATCCATCCTAGATTATTTGCATAATTTATGAGTAGCAAATGCTCAAACTATCTGTCATAAAACTAAACTGAAACGAGGATAATTTGCCTTGTTAACATATTAGTGACTTTGTAAACAAGCATTTGGAGTAGGAAAAACGTACATTCGTGAGAAGGACATGCATTCCAAACGTGTCACTATTTGGTCCGGATTTGGCATTATTGGACCTTTTTTTTAACAGCTACTGGAAACGCTGCACAAGCAGTCAATGGCGAACGCTATCGGGACATGATGGTATAAATGTTGAAGACATGTGCGTTCAACAAGTCAGTCTCACTTGCCACACATCACGAGAAACAATGGCCTTATTACACGAGACATGCCCTTGTCGTGGAATTTCCCGTTCGGGCGATTTGACATCCTTGAACTTGTTTCTCTGGTGTTATTTGAAGTCACAAGTTTATGTTAATAACCCCACCACCACCCTAGTCTTGAAGGAGGAGATAAGGTACTGTATCAGTGAAATCCTGCCATATCTATTCCGAACTGTGATTAATAGTTTTGTAAAAAAAATGCCAGCAAAGCCAAGAAAGGCGTTCCATTTAAATAAAAATTTTGGTATTTTCTCATAAAAATAACTATGTTTTCTTTAAAATCTTATTTTTCCGCTTTAGCATTCACATGAAATTTATATGCGGAAATGCGTGACTGCTTTAAATTTAAAAGATTAAATCTGGAAGCAATTAAGTTACGTACTCAGCAGAGGAATTTTAATACGTTTTATGTTGCAAGCGGAAACGGAATAGTAAAGTGTCAAGTTTAATAAAACACATGTTCAATGTTTTAGGTAATGTTGGAAAATAAATGTTTCATAATGCTGCCGTAATGTAAGGAAATAAATATTCAATGAGACGACTGTGGAATAGCTTTCCGCTTCCTTCTATGTATTTACTAGCAAAAGTACGAATATCCAAGGCTACCATACATATACGTATATAAGCTACTTAAGGAAGACTTATCTTATCAATTATTATATTGCGGAGTCAGATGACTTATCCAAGTAGGTACCAACCTACTGAGATAGAGTTATGAAGATTAGATAATGACATAATATTAGGATGACGGTAAAAATATGTACTATATTAATAAATTAATAAAAACCCTGCTGTTCACTAAAAAGTATCACATAAAGCCACTGAATTGTATAGCTATAATACAAAGATGTCCCAGAAATCGTGTACAATCCTGGTTTTCATTAAAAATAGCTGGAGCATTTTATTTTATTTTATTTTATTCAATTTATGTTCTGTTAGTCTGATTGAACCATGGCTAATAAACGAACAATTTAACAAAAATTCGTATACATGATCACCACCCCATCATTCATATGAATTATTTCCTTTCGTACTCTTCCAATGAGCATAAAGCATCTGTGAAGGCTTTCCAACAGGTTCTTTTCTTTGGTATGGGTTTGATTGTGTTCCAGGTCTTGCCGATTTCTGCTACCTCGTTCTCTATAGTTCTTCGCCATGTTTATCGCGGTCTTCCGGGTCTTCGCCTTCCCTGGGGGTTCCAGTCGGAATGTGTTCAGGGCCTCGCCATTGTGTGACCAATCCAGTGCCATTTTCTTCTTTTTATGTGGGTAGCGCATTGAGCATATTCTGTTCTCTGACATAATTCTTCGCTAGGAGATTACATTTGTCAATTGGATTCCTAGGACGTCCTAAAAAATCGGTTCACTCTTCCTTGTATTTGTTGATTTATTCTGGCCGTTGTCTTCCACGTCTCACATCCGTAGAAGATTATTGATTTACATTCTACTCCAGCAATCGCAATTTTGTTTTTAATGATATTTCTTTGGACCTCCATCTCGGCCGCACAGCTTTCGATGGACAAATCTTCATCTGCACCCCCAGAAGTTGAAATTACGCTCCCTAGATAACAGAAGGTTTCGACTCTTTCCATAGTTTCTCCGTGAAGGAGGATTGAGTTATATTGGTGGGGTTAACTCGTAGCTCTTCTGTTTTTGGCCTGTTGATATTGAGGCCAATTCTCGCTACTTCAGTTTCTAAGTGTATAATTTGATCTGCATATCTCGGTGCGCCTGGAGCAGAGATCATCTGCAAAGATTTTTTATTTCTCTGTGAATCCCCAATGGATTCTCTTAGCTCCGTTGGCCACTACTTTCCACAATATTTGATTCAGCGCTACTATGAATATAATAGGCGAGAGCAAACACTTGTCCCTTGTATGCACCGTACATTGCCTTAATTAGGTTTAGTATTTTTTCTGGCAGTTCGCAATTTCTTAGCGCTGACCACAGGCTATTTCGGTCCATGCTGTCAAAGGCCTTTTCAAGATCGACAAACGTCAGATAGTAGGGCGACTATCCAAACGTTTGCTCCACTACGATTCTTAGGGTGTTGATTCTTCGATCTTTGATCCTTACAGCATCTGCTCCCTCTGTATCCAGATGATCCTTTCTTACTCTTCAATCTAGTGCTTTCCTTATGCGATATAATGGAATAAGCGAAAAAAATTTACTTGGCGTAGATAAAAGCGTTATACCTCTCCAGTTGTTGCATTCGGTGAGGTACGCTTTCTCGGGTTGTTTGACGAGCAACCCACTTTTCCAATCAGTTGACATTACTTTGGTGTTCCCCAGTTGGTTTAGTAGATGAAGCATCATTTCTACTGTCATGTTATACCTCTCCAGTTGTTGCATTCGGTGAGGTACGCTTTCTCGGGTTGTTTGACGAACAACCCACTTTTCCAATCAGTTGACATTACTTTGATGTTCCCCAGTTGGTTTAGTAGATGAAGCATCATTTCTACTGTCAGGTTAGCGTAGCTCTTGAGTGCTTCTGCAGGTATGTTATGAATACCTGGATCTTCGTCATTGTTAAACTACTTGATTGCTGCCACCACCTCTACTCTAGTGATAGGGTTAAGATCTACCTTCAGCAGCTTTGCATTTTGGTTCTGTTGCATTTTGATGTTTATTTTCGGATTTCCTCGCGTAGATCCGCGATTCGTTACCTCTCAAGATGTCATAGAGATATTTTGAAGCACCGCGAACATTTCTTACGACCAACGAGTCTCTTTTTAAACAATTATCAAATTTTGTGGGATCCAATGCAAAGAAATCTTTTAGACGATCAAATGTTTATGCAATATTGAATGTATGCTGGTTCCACTAATGCACAAGCATGGCATATCTCACGGTAATTCAAATGCTTCGAGTTCATGAAATGGACTAAAATATCCTATGGTTTTTATACGCCTGAGCCGCTACACGACTTTTGCTCTGTATACGGTTCTGTGTGTAGTGAATCACTCGTCAGTTATTACCTGATACGGTATTAAGTGATTAAAGTGCAGCCACAGCAGTCTAGCACGACGACAAGCGAATATGTACATATCAATTACTATTACTAGCGGACGCTGTTTGCAACACAGTATTTCCTATCCACGGACGGAGGACAAACGAGGTTGATTTTCCTTCTTTCTCCTAAGATTTCTGGAAAACAAATGATTGGGTAGCATTCAGAATTTACTACTCTACGTTGTAACAATAGTACGGTTGCGACATATACTTTGTTGAATTTGGCTCGTCTTGAAAACCCCATACATTCTACTGCTGTTTATTTTCGGATTCCTTCGCGTAGATCCACGATTCTTCTCACCTCTTAAGATGTCACAGAGATGTTTTGAAGCACCGCGAACATTTCTTATGACCAACTGACACGAGTCTCTTTTTGAACAATTATCAAATTTTGTGGGATCCAATGCAAAGAAATCTTTTAGACGACCAAATGTTTATGCAATATTGAATGTATGCTGGTCCCACTAATGCACAAGAATGATATATCTCACGGTAAGTCATATGACGATCATGCAGTATCAGTTCACGTACAGGATCAATGTTTATGGAACAACAACTAATTTTGTACGGCCTTCACGAAATTTGTCGTTTAGCGAACTACGGCCACAATTGAATTCGGTAAATGATAGATAAACACTGGTCCTTCATTGTGCTTCAACGAATTAAGTTCATCGATGCTCTGTTGTTAAGTTAATCCTTGTCGAAAGTTGTAATATAATTGCACGAAAATGTTCACGATTTAGTTCCACTTTTGACCGAGATAATTTTTCAACAAAGACGTCGTCATTCCTTCCACGTTTCCTGTATACTTTTGCTCATCAGATTAATACTAATTACTGAGTGCTGCGCCCTTCTTCCAAATATTGGTGAACCAATGTATCCATCAATTACTTGGAGAAAAGGCTTTGTATTTTGCAGCCGATCTTCTATCGTGAAAAAAATTTTTGTAGCGTCATTGTAGGTCTAAAATTTTCATGAGACTGAATGCAATTAGGTGATCCAAATTTAAATCAATCTAATATTAGAAATAAAATTTTTATTTTACAATAAGACAGCACGGAACATTGTAAATAAAATATGGCGGACATATTTAATATTTATTGCCTTTTTAGTCTTTTCCTCTGTTCGAGTGTGTCTTTTATTCTGATATAGAAAGAATATTGGCAAACCAATTTTTCTTGCAAAGTTAATTTTATTTATGATCAATAACTTCGAATATAGCTTCGAGAAGAATGCTAGAAAGACACACAAAACAACTTTTGAATTACACATGAAGTTTGAGAGATTACGCGTAGTCGACGAAAGAAATTTTAAAATATTAATGACTGCAAAGAAATATAAATTTGAGATATATTCCAAGGCAAAGATTGATAATAATTCTTCTTCTTCCGGTCCCATATGCATCCTGCACGTTGGGGATCTTCCGCACATTCCTCAATTGATTGTAAGGGTATTGTCTTCTGCCCGACGAAATATGGTTGCCACATCTGGCACCCCGCTCCAATTCCTGATGTTTCGGAGCCACGAGTG